>PVKU01005135.1:0-129768 GCA_004027475.1 Anoura caudifer | reverse complement strand
CAAAGAAAGAAGGAGCTCCTACCCTTCGCAACAGCATGGATGGAACTGGAGAGCATTATGCTAAGCGAAATAAGCCAGGAGGTGAGAGACAAATACCATATGATCTCACCTTTAACAGGAACCTAATCAAAAAAACAAACAAACAAGCATAATATAACCAAAGGCACTGAAATTGAGAACAAGAGAGGAGAGGGATAGGAATATCCAGGGAAAAGGGGAAGGGATTAGAGCAACAAGTATGAAAGACATATGGACAAAAGCTGGGGGGGGGTGGAAATGGGAGGGAGCTGGGGAGGGCTGGGGCAGAGGGATGGGATGGGAGTAGAAAACAGAAAACTGTATAAGAACAACAATTAAAATAAAATTTAATTTAAAAAATTTTACTAAAAAAAAAGACTTGCAATAACAAAAATACATGCATACATACAAATATTTAATAAAAAAGAAAAACTAAAACCACAAAAAAAAAAGAAAATAATGCAAATGACCCATGTCTGTGTTATTACATTTCAAGTAAATGTGTTGAAAACTTCTGAAAGATACAGTTTTTCACTATTATTCCACTTGTTTGGCATTTTACAACAAAAGGCTCTTAAATGGTGAGTTTACTGCTGATGGCAGTCCCGTTTGTCATAAACAGCCAAATTGAACAGAAGGGACAAAAGTAAAGACAAAAGTGAATAAATCTTTAAAGCTTCTCTTGGGGACCTAAATTTTGATTACATGCAAAATTTCTGTTATCTCTAGCATATTTTTTGCAATAAGCAACAAGAGATCTCCTTCGCCTCAGAAATGAAATGAGGACTGGAAATACCAGCTGCCTTGGGAGAGATATTTTTTAACCAAGGATCTATTTTCCTATAAAAATGAGTTTACTATCACCTTAAAGATCCACAGTTTCCCATCAGTATGCACAAGGGATTGGTTCTAGAAGCCCCCGTACCCAAAATCTGTGCATGCAGAAAGTCCTTAATATAAAAAATGGCATCATAGTTGCATACAATCTATGTATATACTTCCCAATAATTTAAATAATCACTGTTACTTATAATACCTAATACAGTATAAATACAGTGTAAATAATTGTTATACTGTATTGTTTAGGAAATAACAAGGAAAAAATGCTGTACATATTCAGTATAAACTCAACCATTGTAGGCTTAACTGTATAGCAACATCAGTAACAACATAATATTTCTTTTTCTGAATATTTTCTATCCATGGTTGATTGAATCTGCAGATGTGGAACCCTTGAACACCGAGGGCCAAATATAATATTGCCCCTGAATGTCCATGACAGCCTTTCTGAAATGAATTCAGCAGGTAGTAGTCACTTGATACAGACTTCAGTACACATTGTTCTTATAGAATTGTAGATAGGACATGAGTTCGGAAAAATGAAAGGTAGCTATTCAAAAGAGAGAAGCTTAAACAGTATCTGAAAACTAATTTAAAATAATAAAATACTATCTTCCTTTATAATCAAGCAGTACTGTTTTCTAAAGAGGTTTTGGGAAAATGATCGTATCTTAAAATATACATAAAGTTTCTGCTCAAAAATGACCATAACATTTAGTTGCTGTATTACAGCTAAATTGAATCCAATTTTGACAATGGCCATTACTGGTATAGTGGCCTTTCCATAAACCATTAACACTGCCCCAGGTTTCTGTGGCCTGAAAGGCACCACTTGTTCTTTTAAGTACTGGCACTTTGCCATCTTTTCTCTCTCAAACAATACATTCACATGTCTGCCCTGTGATGGGCTTTCCCATTCTCTTCTCTTGTTCTACATTGATATGCCTGTTCCATGGCAGCTTTTTATAACTGACTCTCAAATGATCATTATGGTAGCTCATGGAATGAGATCCTGGGGCTCCACACATGACCACCAACTCTTACAGCTCTGTGTGAACTTTAAACAGTTTTAGGGAAAAAAAAGTGTGTGTGCATGCATGCATTCATGCATGTGAAAACTGATTTAAACTTTGCCCAGAGACTTTGTATCCCCCAGGCCCCTAGCAGCCTCAGGGCATGTTTCCTAGTAAGGATTTATTTTTAAACAATGATCTCTCTGGCCCCTGAAAGAGGTTTTATTCCCATTTAATGCCTGTTAAAAGTGTCCTAAGATTGGATTGAGCAAGTAGCCTCCTAATACATGTTTCAATGCACATTAGTTATATAGAAAACAAAATTAGGGCTGAGAAGATCCAGTTTTTGAGATAGATAAGAAGGAATCAAGTTGTCATTCCTATGTGACCTTGAGTAATTCACTTAACCTATGTCTTTAACCTTCTAGATAACATAGGGAGATAATTACTGCCTCCTTCCTACTTTATTAGAGCATTGTGTGAGCACTTACCTGATGCTTTGGGGGTTTCCCTTATATTTGCCTTGGAAATGTAAGAACTATTGCTGTTATCATGATTCAATACTTGCCAATGGCCCCATGTGAGATGGGCATTCTCTAGATGACATGCAAATTATAATGGACCTGATTTGTTGCAGTTGCACCAAATCACAGCCTGTTGATAATAGAAATGCAGAAGTCACACACAAGATGACCTCAGGTGAAACATGGGCCCCCTCATCTTTAGCTAATGGAGTTCCTCCCCATGGATCAGTCTTGATCACATACAATAACAGTAGAGATTAAGATGGTCACATTGAACCATGTTAAGTTATGAAAGAAAAGGTGAGCCCATGTAACACATCTAATCGCCACACAAACCTGAGTCACTATCTCCTTCTGGGCAGGAATCTATCCAACTGTCTCTTGGGCACTCACCATGATGAAGACTGAGCTCCTCTTCTTTCTGTGAAGCACCCTCCTGTCCCCACCTAGGCACACACTCAGTCTGAGGAAATTATTGGCAATTTAACATTCACCTGCAAATTATCTCAATTTGGTTGTTTCATTCTTTCTGACACAGCCAAACTCCTACCTATTGTCCTTCATATGCTTTTCACAGAATCTCATTTTTCATCCCTGTCACTACAGTCCAAATGCCAACATACTGATTATTTTTGCTATGACAAATACAGTATCTCTTCAGCAGTCCCTTCTGGTCACAGTCTGCTTGGAAAACAGCTCCCTCCCCCTCCCAGACATTTCATAATAATACGCACTGCAGTCACCACCACCCCTCCCAAGCCCTTCACTAGCTCATCCTAGACAGTTTTCCTATCAGTTCTGAAATAACATGTTTTCCTAAGTTCTACCTCACCTATCTCTTGCCTATCTGTGTGTCTCTGGGGAGCTCTGTGGTTAGCAGGACAAATCCACTTGCCCCTATAGGCTGTCACCAAGCTTAATTTTGGCACTCTCCACATTACAGTAAATCCTGCTAATCACATCAAAGCATTCATCCTGCATGCTGACCAGAATGGGCATGGTTCCTCATGACAATATCTTATGAGTCAGCTGAGGAGCTCTCAGGCATGCAAACTCACAGGACAAGTTCATATGGTCAAACATAATGACTTGGGCAGGACCATGTAATGTGAAAGTGATGCCAGTTCTCTGTGGCTTCATGGGGCCAGCCTGAAGGATGGATTTCTGCAGAGATGCCTTTTTGGAGAGTGTCACACTTAGGACAGCTTAGAATATCTCAAAATACCTCAGCTGGGCAAATGTGGTCTTTGAATTTCATGGTCATTTGATAAGCTCAGCCTCTCCAAAACCCAGACGACTGGTCAATCTCTGCTGCCTGTGACTATAGAAATGTCTTTCTCAGCTTTCTGGATTAAAAACAATGAATTGAATTGTTCTATAAACATAACAAATCTTATTTCTTTCTGTCTTATATATGCTTACTAAATCATTTAAGAAGGAAATAATTCCTGATTTGTATTGACCTACTTTCTTATTAAAAAAAAAAAAAATGGTTGAGACGATGCTCCTCACTTATTCCCAAGGGCATTTGGGAGAGTAATATGTACTCATAGTCAATTGCTATCTGTTCTCTTAGAGCATTTCTGGTATCCCAAGAATTTAGATGTTAGGGATGTTGACAAGAGGGCTGACATTTCCCATCTGCAGTTGGGAAGGAGATCAGTTCTATGAAATAGAAAGGCTGATCTTGACCTAAAGTTCACTGGAGCAAAACTAAGGGGAAGTCTAAGGGGAAGACTAAGTGTTATCAGGTAACCAAGGTGGATCACAAGACCTACTAGGGGTGGTTAAAAAATCAGATTTGATGCCATACATGAAATATATTTCATTTTTGAAAATTAGATAAGATTGAAAAGTTACAAAATAAGAGAAGTTGTTTTTTGTTTCTTTTTTTGTGTGAAAATATTGAGAAAATAGATCATTTGTTCTTTTTCTTCCACCTTGCTTATACATATTTTATTATCTTCCTATATGCTGGTTTTATTACATAAAACCTCTAAAGGTCCTAATTAACTAAAATTTTATTAAAATCATATGAATGATGATGTACACGAAACTATAAAGCCCAAGAAGACAAGGTTCACTGAATTACAGCACTCTGCACAGTGCCCAGCACATAGCATGTATTCACTAAATATTTGTTTAATGAATTAATAAGCAAAAGAATTGAAAAAATCCACTTCACAAGTTTGGGTTAAGAATTAAATGAGATGATTGTTCCTGGCACAGAGTAGGTAGTCAATAATTTGTCCTCATCTTCCTACCACAAAATAACTACAGAAATCTCTCTATGCCAGATTACCATATAGTTTTCATAGAATCAGGTCAAGAATGTTCACTTCATTACTCCACCAGAAATGTCCAGTTCACCAAAAAGGTCAGCAAGCAAGGCCCAGATTTCCCAGGAGACTAGTCTTAACTCAGATTACATTAGATACTGCTCCATGTTGCCTTAGCTCTGAACAACTTTGGATGGTCTTAGAAAATACCTTGATGTAGAAAGTATGTGTTCAAAAGAAGTTTCTCTCCCTGAAGAGTTAGTAGTCAAAGCTAATCTTCACTCTACCCGTGGCTGCCCTTGGCTACCCTCACTGCCAAAATTTCAGAAATAAGTCTGAAGAGTGCTCTGGTTTACCTGGTCAGCAACAAAAGCTGAAAAAGAGAGGGATAGCATATAGTTCCAGATACCATTCCATTTTATTATGTTAACCATAAGCTGACATCTTCTGAGATGGTTTGAGTACAACTCTTATCAAAGATATGGCAACAAACTTCAAACCTCTTGAGTTATTTCCACCCCTTGAAATCTTTGCACAACGTTTTAAAATATGATCATATTAACCTAAAAGAAAAAAAGTGTGGAAAGGCCTGCTTTATTTCTCCACTGAGAGGCTTTCTCATTTTGTAGAACGATAATTATTATCTAGCATGCAAAGTACAGTCTGACCAAATGAAACCGTGATTGAATAAACTTACACATTTATTCCTTAGAACAATTCCTACCAATCACACATTATTTTCTTCAAATACAGTTGGCAAGCTCAACTATAAGTTTTATTTAGCTAAGTATTTGACACTTCATTTACAAGTAAACATGGAAGATCCGAATTTTTTATTGTAACCTTGGATCAGTATTTACACTAAAGAATTAAAGACAAATAACATAATTCTGTAATAATCTTTTCATTTAAAATTTCAGTGTTATTTTTCATTTAAAGTTTTATTTATGAATTATATTTATAATCCATTATATAAATGCATAATTTTATTATAAAGGGTACAAGTCAGGACCAGCCAAACAAAGAATCTCATAAGGCAAGATATGAAAGGGTCTCAAACATGGAGCTTTCATGCCCTCTCCCTGGAGAATCTGGTTGTGTCACCCAGCCAGCACACTGAGGTGTCCACCCCAGGAAGCACCACTGACCCTCAGTGTCTATAGTTTTTGCTGAAGTCTCATTACAAAGACATGATTAACAACTCAGTCCCTAGCCATCTTCCCTCCCTACAAGTTGGCTGCCTCTAAGCCCCACCTCTCTAATCACATGGTTGTCTTTCTGGTGACCAGGCCTTATCCTGAGCTTATTAGCATTAACTCAGGTTTGATCCAGAAGGCTCATGAATAACAAAGTACTCCTATCTCCTGCAAAATTCCAGGGGTTTTACAAATTCTATGTCAGGAACCCAGGACAAAGACCAGAAAAATTCTTTATTATACAACAGGGCCCAGTGGCACAAAACCAAATGCAGTCAGGTAAAGCAATTCTATACATAGACAACCTATTTTGGCTCGGGTACACAGTTTTCTTATGGATGGCTTAAAAATAAGTATGACTTTTAGAGCATCTAAAAGAATGAAATGATTTACGTATCTTCAAGATGTTTTCCATAATTAGTAATTCTCTCACCTATATTTTTAAAATTTATATTATCTAATTAAGATGCTTATGAAGCAACATGTAAGGAGAAATCTGGAAACCAATACCATAACCATGTAATTCAAGTTAACATCCCAATAATTGGACAACAGACATGGTGTGCTTCCTTATGTGGTACACTAAGAAGGATATGACATCACTTCTGTAGTATTACTACCAACAATTCATAACAAATCTATTCATGAGGGTATATCATACAAACACACATTGAAGTATGTTTTATAAAATAATAGACCTGTAGTCTTCAAAAATGGTAAGATCATGAAAATCAAAGACAGAATAAAGAATTGCTCCAGAAAAAGAAGACTAAAGAGATATGACAACTAAATAGCATTCATTATCCTGAGTTGGATTCAGGACAAAGAAAAAAGTAGTCTTATAAAGAACACTATCAGGTCAATTGACATAAGCTGTATATGGATTATGGATCAAATAGTTGTATGCATGTTGTATTTCCTAGTTTTGATCATTGTATTGTGTACACAGATGTACACATATAAGAGCATTTCCTTGTTCTTAGAGAACAAACACTGGCATTTTTAGGAGTCACCCTGAGGTGTCTGCTCTTTACTCTCAAAGGTCCCCCTGAGAAATAGAAGGAGGGATAGTATATGATAAAGCAAGTGAGGTAAAATGTAAGCAATAAGTGACAATCTTGTAAAGACTATTCAGAAGCTTTTTGGAATGTATTTACAACCTATAATTACATTTAAAATTATATCAAAATCAAAAGCTAAAAAAAGAAGTAACAGCCATTCGTGAAGAGGAAAGAAATGCAAAATGTTGCAAAGAAAATACATAACTGATTTAAAAGAAATACACACTGTCATTCACATGCCTCCTTTTTCTATAAACATCAGAGATCTTTATAAAAAGATATTCTCATCTATTTTTGTAATTCTTAAGATTTTTGATACGTTTTCTCAACTTGAATCTGTCTTTTCCATTCTCACTGAATGGGGAATTTTTTATTCTTTTTTCTTTTCTTCTCTTTTCTTTTCTTTTCTTTTCTTTTCTTTCCTTTCCTTTCCTTTCCTTTTCTCCTCTTCTCTTCTTTTCCTTTCCTTTCTTTTCACTTTCTATGTGCAGAGTCCTGTGCTTTGCACTACAAGAAACACAGCATTAAACAGAGCATGTTTCCTACTCAATGAGTTTATAGTTTTGTAGGGCAGACAGACCTTCTCATATTTAATTGTTCATGTGTGATAAGAATTGAAACACTAAAGGTGATATAAGAGCATAGAAGTCTGAGGTCTTGCTGAGTTTTAACATAAGAGGGATTGATGAGAGCAGAAGAAAGTAGAAAGCCCCCTGAAAGGCATCTGGTATTCCTTGCCCTGGGGCAACCCTGACAAAACCCATCATTACCCATTATTTCAAAGGAATGTTTACATAACTTCCTCAATATTTCTTTCAGAACTAGGTGTTGATGACTTACTTAAAAGGACATTTCATAATTATTTCTTCTTCCATTTTTCCTCACATGCTCTTTTTTTGTTCTCCATCCCCCCTTATCTTGGCAAGAATTAATTCATTCTGACTGGTGTGAAGTGGCCAGGTGGTGAAAGATAAATACCATATGATCTCACCTATAAGTGGAACTGAACCAACAAAACAAGCAAGCAAAATCTAACCAAAGACATTGAAATTTAGAACAAACTGACAATAACCACAGGGGAGGTAGAAAGGGATAATGGAGGAAAAAGAGGGAAGGTTTGTCAGGAACATGTATAAAGGACACATGGACAAAACCAAAAGACTGTAGGATTGAGGGTGGGAGGTGGGGATGGCTGTGGTAGGGGATAGTTGGGGGGATGGAGACAACTGTACTTGAACAACAACAACAGAAAAACATTAAAGTTAATATCATTTAAAAATAAAAATAAAAATAAGTAGACTTCCAGCCAAGATGGAGGTGTAGGTAGACATACTGTGCCTCCTCGCACAACCCAAATAAGGACAACAACAATTTTGAAACAAAGTAACAAGCAGAACTGACAGAAAATTGAACTGTATGGAAGTCTTACAACCAAGGAGTTAAAATAGACATATTCATCCAGACCAGTAGGAGGCACAGAGTTGGGCAGGTGGCCAGGCAGAGAGCGGTCACGGCAAAAAAAGTGGTGGCACCAGGCAGTCAAGGCAGCAGCTGACAAGCCCTGGGCATGCAAGATGGCAGCGGGGGGAGTCTGGTTATGCAGGCGGCAGCTGGCAGACCCCATGCGAGGGGTAGCAATGGGCAGACCCAGCAAGGCAGTGATTGTGAAGCGGGGCACAGTGCGAAAGGCACTGGCTGACCTGGCAGTCCCACATTCGCATGCAAATAAACCAGGCAAAACTGGGGAGCAAGACAGACCTCACAACCCAGAGTCCCAGCATGGGGAAATAAAGCCTCAAAATACTGATTGAAAACACCTGTGGGGGTTGAGGTGCCAGGAGAGATTCCCAGCCTCACAGGAGTGTTCGTTGGAGAGACCCAAAGAGTCCTAGAACATGCACAAGCCCACCCACCTGGGAATCAGCACCAGAAGGACCCAGTTTGCTTGGGGGAAGCAGGGGAAGGGACTGAAATCCTACAGAGAGCAGAGCAAGCGCCACTGTTCCCTCTTGGACCCTGCCCCCCACATACAGTGTCACAACCCAGAGACTGGGTTGCTCCACCCTAGTGAACACCTAAGGCTCTGCCCCTCATACGTACAGGTGCAACAAGACGAAAAAAATGGCCCAAATAGAAGAACAGATCAAAGTTCCAGAGCAAATACAACTAAGCAATGAAGAAACAGACAACCTATCAGATGCACAGTTCAAAGCACTGGTGATCAGGATGCTCAGAGAATTGGTTGAATTTGGTCTCAAATTAGATGAAAAAATGAAGGCTATGCTAACAGAAATGAAGGAAAATGCACAGGGAACCAACAGTGATGGGAAGAAAACTGGACTCAAATTAATGGAGTGGACCAGAAGGAAGAAAGAAACAACCAAACAGAAAAGAAGAAAGAAACAAGAATTCAAAAAAAAAAAAAAAATGAGGAGAGGCTTAGGAACATCCAGGAATCCTTAAACATCCCAACATCCGAATTATAGAGGTACCAGAAGGGGAGGAGGAAGAACAACAAGTGGAAAAGTTATTTGGACAAATACAAAAGGAGGACTTCCCCAATCTGGTAAAGGAAATAGACTTCCAGGAAGTCCAAGAAGCTCAGAGAGTCCCAAAGAAGCTGGATCCAAGGAGGAACACACTAAGGCACATTGTAATTACATTACCCAAGATTAAAATGAAGGAGAGAATCCTAGAAGCAGCAAGAGATAAGGGGACAGTAACCTACAAAGGAGTTCCCATCAGACTGTCAGATGATTTCTCAAAAGAGACCTTACAGGCAAGAAGGGTCTGGAAAGAAGTATTCCAAGTCATGAAAAACAAGGACCTATACCCAAGATTGCAATTTCCAGCAAAGCTTTCATTTAGAATGGTAGGGCACATAAAGTGCTTCCCAGATAAGATCGAGTTAAAGGAGTTCATCATCACCAAGCCCTTATTATATAAAATGTTAAAGGGACTTATCTAAGAAAAAGAAGATAAAAAACATGTATTGTAAAATGACAGCAAACTCACAATTATTAACAACCATACCTAAAACAAAACAAAAACAAACTAAGCAAACAATACAACAAGAACAGAACCACAAAAAAGGAGATCACATGGAGGGTTATCAACAGGGGAGTGGGAGGAGGAGAGGTGGGAAAAGGCACAGAGAATAAGTAGCATAGATAGTAGGTAGAAAATAGACAGGGAGAAGGCAAAAATAGTATGGGAAATGTAGATGCTAAAGAATTTATGACCCATGGATATGAACTAAAGGGGGGGGATGTGGGTGGGAGAGGGTGTGCAGAGTGGAGGGGAATGAAGGGGGGAAAATGGGACAACTGCAATAGCATAATCAATAAAATATACTTAAAAATAAAAATAAATAGATAAAATGCTGATTCCCATGCCTAACACATCAGAAAAAAAAAAAAGAAGAAGAATTAATTCATGCCTAATTATTCCATCAACAACCAGTGGGCAGCAATTGGAATTTAGCTTTGACCTCTGATAAACCTGAGCAGTACAATCCAGGTTTCAGCTTGGGCAGAATCATAAGCAAAAATAAGCAGATCCTGGCTCAAGTAAGATTAAAATTTGGTTAATGACCTTTTGATAAAATTGACAGAAGGTGGTTGTTGACTGCTTTGGTGTGGAAACTTTCACACGCTATAAGTGAGCACCACCTGCTATTATTTATTTGTTTGTCTTTACAGAGAGGAATGGTGGAAGAAAGAGAGGAAGAGAAACATCAATGTGTGGTTGCCTCTCACATGCCTGTCACCAGGGACCTGGCCCATAACCCAGGCATGTGCCCTGACTGGGAATCAAACCATTGACCTTTGGGTTCACAAGTCAGCACTCAATCCACTAAGCCACACCAGCCAAGGCTACTGTCTTTCTTAATATCAAAACAGAGACACTGGAAATGAACTGGAAAGTAGGAGATGGTCTGAATAATTCCTAATATATAAGCCTTAATATTATAAAAGCTGATCTACAGAAAAATGTTGCATTTATTATATAAAGTTTAAATAGAAGACTCCAAATAGATTTCTATAATTTGCAGTTTACAAATCCACCCTAATCCTTACCCTTCCTCTCTTTTAGAATCTACAGAGAGGTAAAATGTCTGTGACATATCAAAAGAGCCCTTGTGCATCCTAATCTAAAAGCTGGAGGGTTTGCATAGTTTTTAACAGGAGGTATGACCACTAGAAATCATGGCACCTTCTTATGATTTTCTGCAACCATTGAGATAACTCTAAACAACTGAAATAGATTAGTAATTCAAAAATATAAAAGAAGTAGAAGTAGCACATTTATTTCATCCAGATGAATGAAATCAGATGCTTTCTTGTATTCGATACTACCATGACACAAAAGGAACCCTTTCAGCTTCATTATACTGTAGAAAGATTTATATCTGGGAAATATTCTTCCTTCCCTTGGGCAAGAACATTTGGCATTATTAACAAAAATGCCACGATAGACTATTTCTTGGCCAGAATTCTATGTAACACTATTGGTCTGGTCCAACTGACTGGGGGAAAAATGCAGTTTGATTTAGTTATATAGATAGATAGATGTTAAAATACAGAAAGAGATAAAGTTTTAGTAATTTAACTCATGGATTTGGGATCTTACATGCACATTATTATGCATTTTGCTATCATATGCTTTGAATAATTAAAATGATAGTTTCTCATCATAAACATTTACAAAATTCTAGTTTAGTATAGGGCATTTGTAAGTATTATAATTACAAGCATCCAAGTAAGACCTCTAAAATTAATATCAACCACCAGAGATGGCAGCATAGAAAGAGGGAGTAGATTCCACTTCCCTCTACACATGGGAGAAAAATCTACCAGTTCTACAGAGGAACAGAGCAAACAGCCAATAGTACCACAGCATATATGAAAATAGGAGAACAAAAATTGTAGCAGACATTGAAAAACCAGATGGTAAGGAGAGGACTACTGGACAATAAGGGCCCAGGGATCAGTGAAGAGACCAGGGCAGCTGCAACCCCAAGCCCAGCGCTCACTGGATCTGCCAAAGGGCTCTAGGGAGAGAGCCAGGTCAACCACTCCCTCCCTGGCCTAACAAGGTTTGAGCAATACCAGGAGAGACCTGGTTGGTTATTGAAGTCACAGAGAGGGGAAAAAGGACTGAGTGGCAAACACACAGGGGCTGTGAGCACCACACCTAGCCCTGGGAGAAGCATGCACCCAAGCACGTGCGTTCAGAGGCGGCCTGGACGTGCTTGTGCCCACAAATGGAGAAAGGAGCTTTGCAGAAGACCTGGAGCCCATACCTGTAAATTCAGGGAGCATTTGTGCACTCCCTAGGAGACTTGGGGCTCACACCTCAGGCCCTGCGGAGAGGCACCAGGCTAGTTCTGGGGAGAGTGTGCAACTAGCCCTGGGGAGAGTAGCCCAAAGCTGACTGAGTGCTGAACAGGGAGAAAAGTGATACCAGTTGCCACTCAGCCTGCAGCAGCCAGCAAGACCAGAAAAACCGCATTGGCCAGTTTGAAACCAGCAAGAGGTTTTGATATTGTTGTTGTTGTTGTTTGTTTGTTTGTTTGTTTGATTTTTAAAGTAATTTTTTAATTTTTTATTATTTTTTATCTCTCAATTCCTTTCACTTCTCTTTCCTTCTTTCTAGTTTTATTCCTTCTTCCTCTCCAATTTTATCTCTTCTTCCTTCCTTCCTCCCTTTCCTTTCTTTTTTTTAATTTTTTTCTTTTCTTTTTTCTCTTTTTAAATACCCACAAGTGAGACAAAAACCCAGAACTGTGAAAAGACCAGACTTGGAACCAAAGAGGGAGCATTCCAACACCTGAGACAGTGGGACAAATTTCACTTTGCTATTACAGAGAACTTGCAAGATATTGCATATCTGTATTATTACTTTTTCATTATTCTTACATCTTTTATTTGAATAGTATTTTTGTATCCCTCTTCTTTCTGTTTAGTCTTCTTTGCTTGGCTGGTTATATTGTATTGTTTGACAGGTTTCCCCTGCTCTCTCATTTACAGTATATTGCTAATTTTCTGTCCCTCACTCCACTTGTGTTCCATTAGCACACTACTCAAGGTCCTATACTCCCTATTCATGTTATCTAGACCTCATAGATTCTGTCATATGATTGTTGCTCTAATATTATTGTAAATATTAGCTGTTCCATACAATTCTAAATACTACACAACACTCCTCCTAGATCTTAGCTCACTTTACGGTTTCCTGAACTCTATTACTGTAGTGGTTAACTCTATTCTTTCACACACTACACCTATTTACTATCCTTTACTCTCACCTTACCTCAGAATGTGACTTTCCACAACCTCATTGCTTCCTAGATCCAACTCACAATCCTTCCCTCCCCAACAAGAGTCTTATCTTCTTTCCATCCTTTCTAAAAAGTGGCTAGTTGGGTGAAATATCATGGTTAACACTATACATAGCCAAGGATCTCCTAACTATTCTCTACTGGCTGCTACTGTAAATATCATAGAATACTCTCTTACTGCCTTCAACAATTTTGTCTTGCCTGTCCAACTGATCACAAAAAAGAATAGGTAGAAGCTGTGAAACCGGGATACCCAAAGGAGACTGCACCACTGAATCTCACAGGTATTCTAACACAGAAAAGAACACCATAAACCCAGGGAGCTAGAACAGATCAATTTAAGAAGCTGAGGCTAACAAGAAGAGCATCACAAACAATGGGAAGACAAAAAGCAATCACCAAATGAAAGGAAAGGAGGAAGCCTCTGAAAGAATCCTAAATAAAATAGAGGCAACTCAACTTTCAGATATTGAGTTCAAAGCAATAGTTATCAGAAAGCTCAATGAGCTCACAATGAGCTACCAGAAACTACAGGGAAACTACAATGAACTCACTGCAAACTATATCAACATGAAAAAGGAAATAGCAACTATCAACAGGGTCAAGAGGAAAAGAAAAACACAATATATGAACTGAAGAACACAGTAAGAGGAAGCAAATGCAGGCTCAATGATCAGTGAGCTGGAGGACAAAGTAGAAAAAAAACACACAGAAAGACCAAGAAAAGGAAAAGAGGCTCAGAAAGAATGAAGAGAGATTAAGAGAAATGCAAGATAATATGAAACGTAATAATATCCATATAATAGGGATACTAGAAGGAGAAGAAGAAGAGCAAGGGATAGAAAACCTCTTTGAAAAAGTAATGATGGAAAACTTCCCTAATTTGATGAGAGAAAAAGTCACACAAATCTGGGAAACAAAGAGAGTCCCAATCAAGAAGAACTCAAAGAGGCCCACTTCAAGACACTTCATAATTACAAAGGCAAAATTACAAAACAAAGACAGAATCTTAAAGGCAGCAAGGGAGAAAAAGGAAGTAACATACAAGGGTACCCCGATAAGGTTAGCAGCTGACTTCTCAATGGAAACACTCCAAGTCAGAAGAGAATGGCAAGAAATTTTCCAAGTGATGAGAACCAGAGGCCTGCAACCAAGGCTACTTTACGCAGAAAGAGTCTCAATCAAGATAGAAGGCCAAATAAGGAACTTCCCAGACAAAAGAAGTCTAAAAGAATATACCTCCACCAAACCATCTGTGCAAGACATGCTAAAGGGACGGCTTTAAGGAAAGGAAGAAAAAGAGAGGGGGGGTGGAAAACAGGCACAAAAATGACAATGAATAAGTTCCTATCAATAATAACTTTAAATGTAAATGGATTAAATGTTTCAATCAAAAGACATAGAATAGCTGAATGGATAAGAAAGCATGTCCCACACATATGCTGCCTACAAGAGACACACCTCAGGACAAAAGACCTACACAGACTCAAAGTGAAGAGCTGGAAACAAATTTTACAAGGAAACAGTCAGGGAAAAAAAAAAAAAAGCCAGGGTAGCAATTCTCATACCAGACAAAATAGACTTCCAAAAAAGGGCCATAAACAGAAACCCAGAAGGTCACTTCATAATACTCAAGGGAAGAATCCACCAAGAAGACATAAACATTGTAAATATATATGTACCCAACATAAGAGCACACAAATATATAAAGAAAATCTCAGAGGACTTCAAGAAAGATATTGACAGCAACACAATTATAGTAGAGGATTTTAACACCCCACTGTCAAAAATGGACGGATCTTTCAAACAAAATATCAACAAAGATATTGTGGCGTTGAACAATGCCCCAGATAAAATGGACTTAACTGATATACAGAGAGCCCTTCATCCCAAAGGAACTAAATACAAATTCTTTTCAAATGCACATGGAACTTTTTCAAAGATAGGCCACATCATAGGACACAAAACAAGCCTCAACAAATTCAAGAAAACTGGGGAAGATGGCGGTGTGGTAGGAGGAAGCACATTCCACTACCCCCCTACACACCAGAGCAAAACGTGGCCGATTTATGGTGGAACAGAGCAAACAGACATCAGGAACACAGCATATTTGAAAACAGGAAATTGAAAACTGCAGTGGACATTGAAAAACCGGATGGTAAGGAGAGTACTCCAGCAGCCCAGAGACCAGGGAGGGGGCTGAGATCCTGGGCCAGCACTGGCCATAAGATTCTAGGGAGGGAGCCCGGACAACCACTCCCTGCTCAGCCAAACAAGGTTTCAGCAACACCAGGATAAACCTGGTTGCTTGAAATCTCACAGAGACGAGTTAAGACCTCATAGCCCTGAGAGGACTGAGCATCGGAGCTCAGGAGACTGTCTGCACCCGCACAAGTGTCTGCATCTGTGCGCCATTGGGGACAGCTGCTTGGGGATCCATCGGTGCCCGCAAGACACCAGGGACATGTGCTGCAGTTGCTCAGTGCCTGCGCGACAGCTGGGAGATCTTAGGCACCTGTGTGTGACCTGCGTGGGGGTCGATTCATGCCTGCAGGACAGTCAGCGCCCATGCATCGAAGGCTGGGAGATCATAAGCGCCTGCACCGGAGGGTGGTAGGTGCATGCCGCCTCAGAGGATACACCTGAGGCCCTGTGCAGAGAGGCCCCGGGCTAGCTCTGAGGACAGTAGCCCAAATATAACTGAGTGCTAAACAGGGAGAAAAGTGATACTGTCACCCCTTGGCCATTGCAGTCAGCAAGGTCAGAAAAACTGGCTTGGCAAGATTGATAACAGCAAGGGTTGGTGTTTGGGTTTTTTTTTTTTTTTTAATTATTTTTAATTATTTTTATCCTTTTTACCCCTCAATTCCTTTTGCTTCTCGTTACTTCTTTCTTGATTTATTCCTTCTTCCTTTCTTTCCAATCTTAACTCTTCTTCCTTTCTCTTTTTTCTTTTCCTTTTCTTTCTGCTTTTCTTTCTTCTCTTTTCATTTTTTCTTCTTTTCCTTGTTTTCTCCCTCTTTTCTCTTGTTAAATACCCACAAGTGAGACAAAAACAAAACAAAACAAAACAAAAAAACACTGGAACTGTGAAAAAAACAGAGTTGATCCCAAGGAGGGGGCATTTCAACAGATAAGACAGTGGAACCTGTGAACACCAGGATACCTGAAGGAGACAACACAACTGAATCTCACAGGTATTCTTCCACAGAACTCCACACCATAAACCCAGGGAGCAAGAACAGACCAATTTAAGAAGCTAAGGCTAATAAGAAGATCCTCAAAAACAATGGGAAGACAAAGAAATAATCCCCATATGAAAGAAAAGGAGGAAGCCAGAAAGAATGCTAAATGAAATGGAGGCAACTCAACTATCAGATTTTGAGTTCAAAACAATGGTTCTCAGGAAGCTCCATGAACTCTCAATGAGCTACCAGAAACTACAGGGAAGCTACTATGAACTCACTACAAACTATATCAACATGAAAAAGGAAATAGAAACTATCAACAAGGGCCAAGAGGAAATGAAGAATACAATTCCTGAACTAAAGAACACAGTGGAAGGAATGAAAAGCAGACTTGACGAAGCAGAAGATCAGATTAGCGAGTTGGAGGACCAAGTACAACAAAACACCCAGAAAGAGCAAGAAAAGGAAAAGAGGCTCACAAAGAATAAAGAGAGATTAAGAGAAATGCAAGACAATATGAAACGTAATAATATCCATATAATAGGGATACCAGAAGGGGTAGAAGAAGAACAAAGGATACGAAACCTCTTTGAAAAAGTAATGATGGAAAACTTCCCTAATTTGATGAGAGAAAAAGTCACACAAACCCAGGAAACACAGAGAGTCCCAATCAAGAGGAACCCAAAGAGGCCCACTTCAAGACACATCATAATTAAAATGGCAAAATTCCCAGACAAAGAGAGAATCTTAAAGGCAGCAAGGGAGAAAAAGGAAGTAACATACAAGGGAACCCCAATAAGGCTAGCAGCTGACATCTCAATGGAAATGCTCCAAGCCAGAAGCAAATGGCAAGAAATATTCCAAGTAATGAGAACCAAAGGCCTGCACCCAAGACTACTTTACCCAGCAAGGCTTTCAATTAAGATAGAAGGCCAAATAAAGAGCTTCCCAGACAAAAGAAGTCTAAAAGAATACACCTCTACCAAAGCAGTTCTGCAAGATATGCTAAAGGGACTGCTTTAAGAAAAGGAAGGAAAAGAGAGAGAGAGGAACACAGGTATCAAAATGACAATAAATAAGTACCTACCAATAATAACTTTAAATGTAAATGGATTGAATGTTCCAATCAAAAGACATAGAATAGCTGAATGGATAAGAAAGCATGGCCCACACATATGCTGCCTACAAGAGACCCACCTCAGGATCAAAGACCTATACAGAGTCAAAATGAAGGACTGGAAACAAATATTCCAAGCAAATGGGCAGGAGAAAAAAAGCCAGGGTAGCAATACTCATATCAGACAAAATAGACTTCAAAAAAGGAGCCATAAAGAGAGACCCAGAAGGTCACTTCACAGTACTCAAGGGAAGAATCCACCAAGAAGACATAAACATTGTAAATATATATGCACCCAACATAGGAGCACCTAAATACATCAAGAAAATCTTAGAGGACTTCAAGAAAGATATTGACAGCAACACAATTATATAGGGGATTTTAACATCCTATTGTCAAAAATGGACAGATCTTCCAAACAAAAAACCAACAAAGATATTGTGGCATTGAACAACATTCTGAATGAAATGGACTTAACTGATATATATAGAGAGCCCTTCATCCCAAAGAAACTAAATACACATTCTTTTCCAATGCACATGGAACATTTTCAAAGATAGTCCACATGATGGGACACAAAAACTATCCTCAACAAATTCAAGAAAATTGAAATCATACCAAGCATTTTCTCTAACCACAAGGGACTGAAACTAGAATCCAGTTTCAAGGTAAAAAAAAACAAAAACACTCAAAATCATGGAGATTTAACAGCATGTTATTAAACAATGAATGGGTCAAGAATGAAATTAGGAAAGAAATCAAAAAGTTTCTGGAAACAAATGAAAATGAACTCACAAGAACCCAAAACTTATGGGACACGGCAAAGGCAGTCCTCTGAGGGAAGTTCATAGTGATACAGGCCTACCTAAGAAAGATAGAAACATTTCAAACAAACAACTTAACCCTATGTCTACAAGAACTGGAAGAACAACAACAAAGATAGCCCAGAACAAGTAGAAGGAAGGAAATAACCAAGATCAGAGCACAATTAAATGACATAGAGACTAAAAGCACAATTCTAAGGATCAATGAATCCAGGAGCTGGTTCTTTGAAAAGATAAACAAAATTGACAAAACTTTAAGCAGGCTCATCAAGAAAAAAGAGAGAGGACCCAAATAAACACAATCAGATATGAAAGAGGAGAGATTACAACTGATACCAAAGAAATACAAAGGATTGTAAGAAATTACTATGAAGAACTGTATGCCAAGAAATTTGAAAACCTAGGTAAAATGGACAAGTTTCTAGAAAAATATAATCTCCCAAAACTGAATGAAGAAGAAGCAGAAAGCCTGAACAGACCAATAACAGCAGAGGAAATAGTAGCAATAATCAAAAAACTCCCAACACACAAAAGCCCGGGACCAGATGGTTTCACAGGAGAATTTTACAAAGCATTTAAGGAAGAGCTGAACCCTATCATTCAAAGACTATTCCAAAAGAATCCAAAATGATGGAAGACTGCCAAACTCTTTTTATGAAGTCAGCATCATCCTAATCCCAAAACCACATAAAGACATAACAAAGAAAGAAAACTTTAGGCCAATATTGCTGATGAATATAGATGCTAAAATTCTCAACAAAATATTGGCAAACTGCATCCAACAATACATTAAAAAGATCATACACCATGAGGAAGTGGGATTCATCCCAGGGATTCAAGGTTGGTTCAACATTCGCAAATCAGTAAATGTAATACATCATATAAACAAAAGCAAAGACAAAAATCACATGATCATATCAATAGATGCGGAAAAGGCATTTGATAAGGTACAGCACCCATTTATGATAAAAACACTCAGCAAAGTGGGGATAGAGGGAGCATTCTTCAACATAATCAAGGCCATATATGAGAGACCTACAGTAAATATCACACTCAACGGGCAAAAACTAAAATCTTTTCCACTAAGATCAGGAACAAGACAAGGTTGTCCACTTTTACCACTTCTATTCAATATATTATTGGAAGTCTCAGCCACAGCAATTACACAAGAAATGGAAATAAAAGTCATCCAAATTAGAAAGGAGGAAACAAAGCTATCATTGTTTGCAGATGACATGATAGTGTACATAGAAAATCCTATAGACTTGGCCAAAAAGCTGCTTGACCTAATAAATGAATTTGGCCAATCAGCAGGATACAAAGTCAATATCCAGAAATCAAAGGCATTTTTGTATACCAACAACAAAAGAGCAGAAGCAAAGGTCAAGGAAACAAATCCCATTTGATATAGCAAAAAGAAAAATAAAATACCTAGGAATAAACCTAACCAAGGAAATAAAAGATCTATACTCAGAAAACTACACAACACTGAAGAAAGAAATCAAGGAAGACACAAACAAATGAAAACATATATCATGTTCATGGATTGAAAGAATTAACATCATTAAAATGTCCATGCTACCCAAAGCAATTTACAGATTCAATGCAATACCTCTCAAAGTACCAATGGCATATTTCACAGATATAGAACAGACACTTCAAAAATTTATATGGAGTCATAAACGACCTCAAATAGCTGCAGCAATTTTGAGAAAGAAGAGCAAAGTAGGAGGATCACAATAGCTGACACCAAATTGTATTAAGGCCACTCTAATCAAAACAGCCTGGTACTGGCACAAAAACAGGCACATGGACCAGTGGAACAGAACTGAGAGCCCAGAAATAAACCCAATTCTCCATGGTCAATTAATATTCAACAAAGGAGGCAGCAACATAAAATGGAGTAAAAATAGCCCCTTCAACAAGTGGTGTTGGGAGAACTGGACAGCTACGTGCAAAAAAATGAAACTCAAGCACCAACTTACACCATACACAAAAATAAACTCAAGGTGGATAAAAGATTTAAATATAAGCTGTGACACCATTAAACTCCTAGAGGAGAACATAGGCACGAAAATCTCAGACATTCCACACAGCAACATTTTTACTGATATGTCCCCTAAAGCAAGGGACATAAAGGAAAGAATAAATGAATGGGATCTCATCAAAATAAAAAGCTTCTGTACAGCTAAAGAAAACAGCATTAAAATAAAAAGAGAACCAACTGTATGGGAAAATATGTTCACCAATGATACCTCAGACAAGGGTTTAATCTCCAAAATATATAAAAAACTTACACGACTCCTCTCTACGAAGACAAGCAACCCAATTAAAAAATGGGCAAAGGACTTGAACAGACACTTCTCCGAGGAGGACATACAGAGGATCCAGGGACACATGAAAAGATGCTCAGTATTGCTAGCTATCAGAGAGATGCAAATTAAAACCACAATGAGATACCACTTCACACCTGTCAGAATGGCCATCATAAACAAAGTAACAAACAAGTGTTGGAGAGGTTGTAGAGAAAAGGGGACCTTAGTGCACTGTTGGTGAGATTGCAGAGTGGTACAACCACTATGGAAAGCAGTATGGAATTTTCTAAGAAAACTAAAAATGGATCTACCTTTTGACCCAGCAATTCCACTGCTAGGATTATATCCTAAGAACCCTGAAACACCAATCCAAGAGAATCTATGCACCCCAATGTTCATAGCAGCACAATTTACAATAGCCAAGTGTTGGAAGCAACCTATGTGCCCACCAGTAAATGAATGGATCAAGAAACTATGGTACATTTACACAATGGAATTCTATGCAGCACAAAGAAAGAAGGAGCTCCTGCCCTTTGTGACAGCATGGATGGAACTGGAGAGCATTATGCTAAGCGAAATAAACCAGGCAGTAAAAGACAAATACCATATGATCTCACCTTTAACAGGAACCTAACCAAAAACAAACAAACAAACAAACAAGCATAATATAACCAAAGACACTGAAATTAAGAAGGGGTTGATAGTCACCAGAGGGGAGAGGGGAGGGAATTTCAGGGGGAAGGGGAAGGGTTTGGAGCAACAAGTATAAAGGACACATGGACAAAAACTAGAGGGGGTGGAAATGGGAAGGAGGTGGAGGGCTGGGGTGGTGGGCTGGAATGAGAGCAAAAGACAGAAAACTGTACAAGAACAACAATTTATTAAAAAAAAAAGAAAAAGAAAAAAAAGGAAAGAAGACCTGTGTACAATAAGAGAAATCATTAAGCAAAAAATAAAGTCTTAGGGGGTACCAAAGGTGTTACATATATAAGTTGAACTAACCAAGAACTTGTGCTTCTAGACATAACACCTTCAGCTAAGTGATTCCCGTGTAAACCATCAGCTTCCTGTTGCCTCTAGCCTTGAAGTGCATGGTTCTCCTGTCTCAGTTTGGATGCCTTGTTACTCAGTCCCAGCACTGAGCCCCCTCCCTCCTCACACTAGCAGGTTGATGAGTCTTTCTTATTATTCTAGATAAGAGCCATTGATTTATTTTGACCATCTCTCATGTCTGATTTAAGTGTTTTCTCAGTCCCCTTTTTGGTTTTACTCACCTCTCAATGTTTTTCCTTTTCAGACCCTGTATAAAAATACACATCTCTCTGTATTTCATTCTCTCATATTTGAACCTTTTATGTCTCCTCCCCCACAAGCTTCACATCTCTTTTCTTGCCTTTTTTGCTTTGCTTCGGCTCTCATTATATACATGTCAGTTGCCCTTCACTGTTAGTTGTTTTCCATTCCCTCTTTTTCATCTGCCATGATGTTTAACTTTGTGACTACAGTGAAAGCCATGATGCATTTGCATTCAAGTTATGTGAAGATTGATGCTAACAGAAAATTCTCTTATTGCAAGGGTAAAGGTTTGGTGTCATGTTTGCTCTCCCTAGGGGGCTGGCTTGACAGAGGCATCTCATTTCTACCATTTTACCTGACTTCATTAGTTTAGAGTTATGTGCCACTTAACAACAAGGATAGCTCTGAAAAATGTGTCATTAGGCTATTTTGTCATTGGGCACACATCATAGGATGTACTTACAGAAGTCTATTTGGTATAGCCTGCTGCTGTAATTGCATGTGCTGTGGTTTTACATGACTGGCAGTGCAGTGAGTTTGCTTATACCAGCATCACCACAAACATAGGAGAAATGCTTTGTACTATGACATTAGCAAGGCTACACTGTTACAAGGCAATAGAAATTTTTCAGCTCCATTATAAGTTATGAGACTACTGTCATATATGTGGTCCATCATTGACCAAAACATTATTATGCAGTACATGACTATAGTCTCAGTCCAAAACCACAAATGTTATTAGACACAAACCAAAGAAAAATTTTATGTCATTAGATTTTTTAGAGCAAATTTTACATTTTTTACAACGTAGTGATAATACAATAAACCTTACACAAAAGACCATTAAAAATTATTTCTCTCATGATTTCAGGCCTGTGATGGACTGACAATGAACTGAAGTAGAATCCATACTCTCACTTTTAGCTACTAGGATACAGTCTCTCAAGCATAGGCAGAGGAGGAGGTTGCAAATGCAGAATGGTTTGAAAGGATTGAAAACATTTAGAGTTCCAAGAGTCTTTCTTTCCTCTTCTGGCTAGAGGCAGAGGTCTTAAAGGTTATCATTTTAATAATGGCAAAGAGCACTCCACTCTACTAAGAAATTATTTCTCTAATTAGACATATTGGCAGTGCCTGGTCCTGTTAAAAAAACTTTTTAGGTTCTAAATTTAACAGTATTGTATGGGACAGGAAAATAGAGAACTTTCTTCCCTCCTCAAGCTGCGAACAGCAAGATAACATTTTGTTGGCAGAACTTGTAAATCACTGCCAAAAGGAGAAACTTTTGGAAGTTTGTCACGGTAAATCAATGTATTTGTCTTGGGTTAAAGAATGGCAGAAGATACATGAAAACCTGATGCTGATCACTTGATTACAAATTACTTACAGATGTTAAAATGTGTTTTCCAATAAAAAAAAATAAGACAAATGCCAGGCTGCCTGGCAAGAAGGGGCCAAACACCAGCCTGAAAACAATGGAACTCATAATAAGCAACAACAACTTAGGTATTCCTGAAACTTCCTTCCTAAAAGCTAACAATAGCCCCTTGTACATTCTTTCTTCACATGAACGACAAATTCCTAGATTGAACATATATAAACAGTGTACCTATAGCTTCTTTCTTAGCACATGTGAGATGTACTCATTTTTGCAACTTTTGTGACATTGTGATTTATAAGGAGCCTGGTTCTAATTCTCTCATTTCTATATTAATTGCAGAGCACTCTTCAAAGCAGCCTTGCAGGGCCTGGCACTGGGCTGTAAATGACTAGCAGCTGCCTGCTTGTTCTTCAAGTTCATGGTAGAGAACCAAGAGAATTTTCCTAATGTGTCAAATGGTACTGAGGTAGACCCTCTCGTTCTCCTGCCAGTGTGAAATAAAGATCAAATCTTAAATTGGATTGTTTCCCAAAAACAGAGCAAGCAAATTCCATGGAGACATTTAGCCTGAGATTAAGGAACTACAGTTTACTCACTGGAAAAAGCAAGTTTATTTTTCAGGTCAAGAGGCAAATGCTAAATTACCTTCTAGAATAATCAGACTGCACTGAGGACCAACTTTCATAGTTACAGGCACGTCTAATTAATGGATTAGTCAAAGGATTGGCAGACTCCGAGAGCACATGCAGGAGAGAAAATGAATTATGAAAATCCACAAGGATTAATCAAGCAATCTGAACTTCTTATTTGACCATGAATGTTCTAAAAACATCTTTGTAACATGGTTCAAGATACACTGCAGTTAGGCTATGTGAATTTTGACTCAAAGACCAAACAGAAAGTCCTTTTTAAAGTCCTTTTAAAATAAATTTAGGAAAATGTCAATGTGAGTGAAATATCAAGGGAGGAGACTATGGTTTGTTTGGCATTACTGTTAAAAGACTAGTGTTTCATCCCCTCCGCTTTATAATGGGAAGTGGTTGTGGTTTTTTTGTTGTTAATTCACATGTATATATTTTATTTGTGCTTTGGGGAAATTTTAACTTCCAATAGCAATTGGCATGAGGACTTTTGGAATTTGGGTTTATGTTTATTCTTGAAAGATTTGCTTTAGTTAAAGGTGAGTTAATGTTAAGTGGTATAATTGAAATAGTTAGATTGTTAAGGCCAAATATTTTTAAAATCTAGCTCTTCAGCAGTTCAGTTTTATGGAAAAAGTAACAGGAAACAATGAACCCACTTAAAAGAACACCCGCTCAGAAAAAAAGCTCTATAGAAAAAAGATCATATCTGAAATCACACAAACATTAAAATAAAATATCATTACTTCTGGAGTGCCTATAATGAAATAATGAATATTTATATGATACAATAATGAAACAGAATTTAGAAAACTCCATGGACATTTCTACTTTGTCTCAATAAGTCAGAATCATTTTTAGTAAGGCAATTTTAAGGTAAAATATATTACAGATATAAAAAACAAAAATGTAGATATTCATAAATTTATTCATACTTTACATGGTGCACAATGCATGTTAAAAGAGCACCTGTAGAAAGAAATCCAGCAACTGAAAATTTTCTAGAGATTTGCCATATTAAAATAATTTTTATTTACATTTCCAAAGTTTAGCTAAAGGGTAGGCTATCTATTTTTTGTATATGATTCCTATGAAATTCTGTAAATGTCATTTCATTTTATAAGTTCAGAACCTCAGGAAACATATAGGTTATCTAGGATATTAGACAGTTCCTCAAATCTCACTCTTTAATACTTATTCAAACATTTTCACTTAAAAATTACCTTATTTTACATTATTTTTTGCATAAGAGAAGGCACTAAGATGATAAAATTTTACCTTCTTAAGTATAATGATGAGACCATACTTCAACCATTTTTTAAAATAGAATCAAAATTTTTGAGTTCTTTTAAGAAAATTAGGATTTATTTCAATACAAATTTTTTTCTGATGTAGAATATGTTAAGTAAAAATTAACATTTTGTGGTAATTGACTTTATTCTGTTTTGAATTATTAGTAGAAACTTCCTAAGCTGGTACCTACATCCCATGAAACTGTGGATGCATTCTGACCAACATTTTCATGAGTTGTATCAACTGTGATTTCACAGAGTAGCATTACCAGAAAACATGCTCTCAGAATGTGTGTATAGTATAAAGGAGCTGGCAGAACTCCTGAGGAGGTTTAAACAGTTCATATCCCCAAAAGATTTTGATATTATAGAATAAAGAGTAAAACAGGCTTTTTCCATAATTAGTACAATGGGAACATATGACAACTTTATTTTCACTTATTCTGTTTTATTAACAGACTTTAAAAGCCTTGGTATACTCTAATTCCCCTAGAAAAACTATGTGATTGATAATAATTTCTATTAGGCTTTATAAATACTGAAATTGAAGTGGAGAGCCTAGGGTAGAGAGAGAGTCCACTCACATTTCAAGGATCCTCATGACCTAGAACCACAGCCCTGGGGACTTACATTAACCTAGTGGCCACATTTCACAGGAACACACCAAGCAGAAGGAAGGACAGCTTGAGAGCCATGAGTTTCCCACATGATCTGTGCAATTCCTTGCTGTCTGAAAGAGAGCAAATTGCCCAAAGAAGGAACTGACTCCTGCAAAGCAGAAGAAAATCACAGAGAAATTCATAATCAACAGTCAGAAATGGCTTTTTTTGGCTCCTAGTCCCCATTTCTACTTCAATGATGCATCCCCTTCCTGGTTGCTAGTGACTAATCCTGGCTAAGATGCTAACCAAGATTCAGGCACTGACCTCTCTTGGACCTTTTAACAGTGGTTTTTGTGCTCCAAATTGTCAACAGATCTCGACAGTGAATTAATAATAACAATAACAATGTGAGTTGAATAGTTGCCACAGGTCAGGGTCTTTGCAAACTCTCTTGCTTAAACTTCATAGTAGTCCTAATAAATAGGAATTATTCTCACATGTTACAAATTAAAGTTTAGAAAAGTAAGGAATTTGTCCAGGGTCATATAGCTCATAAGTGGCAAATCTGGGATTCAAATTAGGTAAGTTTGATGGTGAATGCACTGTTCATTCCACATCACCATGCTGATTAGTGATGTCCATTCAGAATGCAAAACGGAAGGTGGGGAGATATATCCTTTATAAGGGGTCCTCTTTACACCTCTAATCCCATCACATAAATGACAGTTTACTCATGGGGGGACTCTAAGGCCAAATTTCTTTTTTTAATAGTTCCTTTTTTATTACCTTTTTTCCCATTGCCAGTTATCTACTCTATACCCTGCTTCACCTCCAGTGGCCCCCACAATTACCAAACTGCTGTCTGTGTCAATGAATTTTTTTTCTCTTTTGCTCAATCTCTCCACCCCCTAACCATCTCCCAGCTGTCAGCCTGCTCTCTATGAATCTGTCTCTCCTTTGCCTGTTAGTTCAGTTTGTTCATTAGATTGCACATGTGAGTGAAATCATATGGTACTTGTTTTTATCTGACTGTCTTATTTCACTTAACATGATGTTGTCCAGGTTCATCCATGATGTCACAAAGGGGAAAATTTCTTCTTTTTTATGGCCAAGTAGCATTCCATTGTGTGAATAAATTTTACCATAGCTGTTTCATCCACTCATCTACTGATGGACAATAGGGCTGCTTCCAAATGTTGGCAATTGCAAATAATACTGCAATTGAACATAGAAGTGCATATATTCTTTCAAATTCGTGTTTCATGTTTTTTTGGATAAATACCCCAAAGTGGAATTGCTGGGTCATAAGGCAGGTCCATTTTTAATTTTTTGAGGTAATACCATATGGCTTTCCACAGTAGCTCCACCAATCTGTGTTCCCACCAACTTTGCTGAAGGGTTCTACTTTCTCCACAACCTTGCCAGCACTGTTTTTTTGCTGGTTTACAAAATCAACAAAAAACCATTCTGGCAGGTGTGAGATGGTATCTCACTGTGGTTTTAATTTGCCTTTCTCTAGATATTACTGATCCTGAGCACCTTTTCATATGTCTATTGGTCATCTTATGCCCTCTTTGGAGAAGTGTCTCTTTAGGTCCTCTGTCCAGTTTCTAACTGGAATATTTTTTTCTGTTGACTTTTATATATTCCTTATAAATTTTGGATATTAACCCCTTCCCAGATATATTAGTGAAGACATTTTCCTATTCAGTTGGATGTCTTTTCATTTTGTTGATGGTTTCCTTTGCTGTGCAAATACTTTTTAGTCTCATGTAATACCATTTATTTTTCCTTGTGTTTTCCTTGGTTATGCTTCCACTTATTTGTATCTTCTTCACTTTCTTTTTTCAATGTCTTATAATTTTCTGAGTACATGTCATTTACATTCTTGGTTACATTTATTCCTAAATATTTAATACTTTTGAAACAATTGTAAATAGATTGATTTCTTAATTCCCTTTCTGATAGTTCATTATTGGTGTATAAAAATGCACCTGGTTTCTAGATATTGATTTATTATCCAGCTATTTACTAAATTCATTTATCAGGTCTAGTAGTTTTTTTAGTGGAATCTTTAGGGTTCTCTGTATACATTATCATCATTTGCAAATAATGACACTTTTACTTCTTTCTTTCCAATTTGGATGTCTTTTATTCCTTGTCTGATTGTTGTGGCTAGGAATTCAAGAACTATATTGAATGAGAAGAATGAAAGCGGACATCCCTGTCTTGTTCCAATCTTAATGGGAATGCTTGTAGTTTTCACCCATTAAGTATGATGTTGGCCATGGGTTTGTCATATGGCCCTTATTACATTAAGGAATGCTCTCCCCATTTCCACTTTGCTGAGAGTTTTTATCATAAATGAGTACTGGATTTTACCAAATGTTTTTTTCTGCATCTATTGATATGATTGTGAGATTTTTATCCTTCATTTTGTTTAAGTGGTGCATCACGTATTTATTTGTGGATATTGTACCAACCTTGCATCCTCAGAGTAAATACCATTTGATCATGGTGTATAATCTTTTTGATGTATTACAGTATTCATTTGCTAATATTTTGTTAAGGATTTTGCATCTATGTTCTCTAGGAATATTGACCTATAATTTTCTTACTTTATCTGACTTTGGAATTAGGATAATGCTGACCTTGTAAAATGAGCTTGGGAGTCTTCCCTCCACTTGAAATTTTTGGAATACTTTTGAGAAGGAGAGGTGTTAGTTCTTTTGGGAATGTTTGGTAAAATTTCCCTGCAAAGTTATCCGGCTCAGGGCTTTTGTTTATTGAGAGTTTTTGATTACTGCTTTAATTTCACTAGGTTTCACCTGTCTATTCAGATTCTGTCACCCTTCCTGATTTATTTTTGGAAGATACATTTCTAGGAATTTATCCATTTTGTGCAGGTTGTCCTGTTTGATGGCATATAGTTCATAATATTTTCTTACAATCCTTTGCATTTCTTTGTTATCAGTTGTCACTTCTCCTCTTTCACTTTTGATTTTATTTATTTGGGTTCTCTCTCTTTTTCTTGATGAGTATGATTAAAGGCTTATCAATCTTGTTTATATTTTCAAAGAACCAGCTCTTGGTTTCATTGATTTTTTTATTGATGTTTTAGACACTTTTCATTTATTTCTGCTCTGATTTTTACTATTTTCTTTCTTCTACTCATTTTGAGCTTTGTTTGTTGTTTTTTTCTAGGTCCTTTAAGTGTAAAGTCAGGTTCTTTATTTGAGCTTTTTCTTGTTTCTTGAGATAGGCCTGTCATGATATGAATTTTCCTCTTAGGACTGCTTTCCCCTTGTCCCAGAGATTTGGGTTGTTGTGTTCTCATTTTTATTTGTTTCAAGCTATTTTCTTATTTCTTCCTTGATCTCATTAATAACCCATTCATTGTTTAACAGCATGTTATTTAGCTTCCCTTTCTGTGTAATTTTCAGTTTTCTTCTTGTGGTTGATTTCTGGTTTCATAGCAATATGGTCAGAAAAGACGCTTTCATGATATGATTTCAAACTTCTTAAATTCATTGAGACTTGGTTTGAGTCCTCGCCTGTGGTCTATCCTAGAAAATATTATATATGCACCTAAGAAAAATGTATGTTCTACTGCTTTTGGGGTGAAATGCTCTGAAAATATCACTTAAATCTATTTGATCTACTGTGTGATTTTAGGCTACCATCTCATTGTTGATTTTCTATCTGAAAGATCTATCCATTGACATCAATGGGGTGTTAAAATCTCCTCCTATGACTGTATTTCCATTAATCTCTCCCTTTATATCCATCAAAATCTGCTTTACATATTTGAGTGCTCCTATGTTGGGTATATTAATGTTTATTAGGGTTATTTACTCTTGTTAGATTATTCCCTTTCTCATTATGTAGTGTCCTTCTTTGTCTCTTATTATAGCCTTGGTTTGAAAGCCTATTTTGTAAGGTATAATACTGCTACCCCAGATTTTTCTTTACATTTGCATGAAATATCTTTTTTCCATTCCCTTATATTTAGTCTGTGCATATCTTGCATTCTGAAGTTGGTCTCTTGAAGGCAGAATATATACTGGGTCTTGTTTTCTTATCCATTCAGCAACCCCCATAGCTTTAATTGAACATTTATCTGATTTACATTTAAAGTGATAATTGATCGATACATATTTATTGCCATTTTATATTTTAACGATATTTCTTCTTCTTCTTCTTCTTCTTCTTCTTCTTCTTCTTCTTCTTCTTCTTCTTCTTCTTCTTCTTCTTCTTCTTCTTCTCCCTCTTCCCCTTCCTCCTCTTCTTAAAGCATGCCCTATAACATTTGTTGTAGTACTGGTTTAGTGGTAACAATACCACTTTAGTTTATATTACCTGGAAAGCTCTTCATTTCTCCTTTAATTTTATTTTTAAGTATATTTTATTGATTATACTATTATAGTTGCTCCAGTTTTTGTCTCCCTTTTCTCCCCTCTCCACCCTACACTCTCCCACCTTCTAGCATTCCTCTCTTTAATTCATATCCATGGATTGTACATTTAAGTTCTTTGGCTTGTCTATTTCCTACACTGTTATTAACCTACCCCTGTCTATTTTGTACCTACTAATAATGCTTCTTATTCCCTGTACCATCTCTCCTATCCTCTCCCTCCACCTCCCCATTGATAACCCTCCACGTGATCTCTATTTCTGTGATTCTATTCCTGTTCTACTTGTTTGCTAGTTTTTGTTTTTTAGATTCAGTTGTTGATAGTTGTGAGTTTGTTGTCATTTTACTGTTCATAGTTTTTTGTCTTCTACTTCTTTCATAAGTCCCTTTAACATTTCATATAATAAGGACTTGGTGATGATGAACTCCTTTAATTTGACCTTATCTGGGAAGCACTTTATCTGCTCTTCCACTCTAAATGATAGCTTTCCTGGATAAAGTACTCTTGGATGTAGGTCCTTGCCTTTCATGACTTCAAATACTTCTTTCTAGCCCCTTCTTGCCTGCAATGTTTCTTTTGAGAAATCAGGTGATAGTCTTATGGAACTCTTTGTAGGTAAGAAAGATGGCTTCTGCAGTATGGGGAATGACTGAGCACAGGGATCCTGATGGTTGACCCCTTAGCTCTCTCCCCACAGCTACCAATTCCAGGCTCTCCTCACACAGCTCTGGTCTACTCTGCCATCCCTCCATCCACCCAGCTTAATCGACTGCAAACAAAATTTTGTCTGTTGGCCTTTTTATGGGGTGGTTGCATCTCTAGCTGTCCCTCCTTGGAAGATAGAATCTCTGCTTCTTTATATAGCCAGATGTTATGTGGGTGCATTTCCTGGTTCTGGTGCTCTAGGCTGCAGAGCCCAGCTTGGGGTTTAGACCCCACTTAAGGGAAATACCCCTCCCCAGACACTGAATTACCCCTCTGGTATTTCAGCTGCAGCCCAAGGGAGACTAGTTATTCTCCTCAATCTTCCACACTTCCTACCAGTATGAATGTGCTAATGTGATTTTTCTGTAAGTCCGTGGTTATAAGGCTTCTCTCTACAGCTAGTCATAGCTATTCTGGATAATTTTTCTATAGTTTAGTTGTAATTCCAGTTTAGTCTTGGGAGGAGGTTAGTGTAGCTTCCACCTACCACAGTGCCATCTTGGATCCTGTATAAGGCCAAATCTTTTATAAACGTTGCTCTGCCTGTTTCATTTTACTTTAACAAATCTAAGTATAGTTTATTAAACCATATGTAACCTAGACCATGTCTTTGGATAAAAGCAGTTTTATGAATTACCACTAGATTAGTGTGGAAGTTTATGTTACTCAATTTGTCCAAAACAAAGGACCTATCCCATGTATGGCATCAATTTGGCAATGCAAGAAACTGCTGCACTACAACTTCTAATTCCTCTAGCTTGAACTGGCTAAGTCTAGCAGACAGTTACAGCTTTCCCCCACACAGTATGGTATATGAGAGTTTTCCCATGGAATATAAGCTTTGTTTCATCTTCCAGTTCCTTGTGTTTAGAGCATTTGATGAGCTTCTGTTGCCTTGTCTATTTTATCTCTCTGTCCCACCACAACCTTTATCTTCTGTATAGCACTTCCTGAATCTGTGATATTCCTGTGCATTCATTGATTTATTCAATGAATATTTATTTTTCACTAAGTACTTGGCACCCAGGACACAGAAAGTGTTGAATGCCTGGCCCTTCCTCAAGGGGTTCTTATCTTTTACTCCCAACCATTTTGGACAGTACAGATCTGACACAGAGAACACATTACCCATAAGCAGAATGATGATTCCTCACCAGTCATAGGCACATATGTGGGTTTAGATGTTGTGTAAGTTGAGAAAGAGTTAGTGATCATTTCCAAAGCTGCAGAGTACTGTAGGAATTAATTTTCTCCTTCCTGCAAGAAGGGCCAGTGTCTCTTGGAGAATGTGGTTTCTTCTAAACATCTGAGCTTAGATGATTAAAAACTTTCCTAATCTTGATAAATTGTCCCTTGCTCCTGGATATTTTATACATGGGTTTGATAATATCTTTTTATCTGATCCAAAATGTCTTTGACTCACATGATGGGTGATTTTCTTTGGAAGATGAGGAAAGGTAATCAGGCTGTTTTTTTTGGGGGGGTGCTTTTGAACAAGATGGAAGATTGTTTTGGATCCAGTGATTTGCACATGCGGCCTTTCTTTGTAGTAAATGAGTTTCTTTCTTCCAATGTCTTCCCTAAAATTCCATCTCTAATTCAAAATTCCTGGTGAATGAAGTGCAAAAACCCCTGGCTCCTGAACTGTCTGATCCTCTTGGTTTCTTCAATACTGAAATTAATTCTTGAGTAAGATCTGTAGGATGTGAATTTGTATTAATTATGATTACATCTGAAATTCTTGTCTTGACCATTCCCATTTTGTATTCAAGTCCAAGCAAAAGGAAATGATATAGAAGATATAAGGGTCACATAGGAGGCATTTAAGCCAGATAAATAATTTTGAAATGTTATTTTTTGCAGTAGAGTCCTTTCTTCCAATAATATTAGAAATTAATACATTAAGCAGATAATAGAACTGTTCTTACTGGACAGCAGAACCTTCTTTCATTTTGTCCCTTTCTTTTACTGTCCACATTCCTCCCCCATCCTGTGGGTCCCCAAAAGGTCATTTACAGGACATCTAGATGCAGACTTTACAAATAAAACTAGACTATTCACCTTTACAATTGCATCTAGCTCTAAAACTAATGTCATAATTTCTATGTCAGCCACAGCCTTATTACAATTCACGTCTTTCCAATGTTGCTATTTCAACATATATAGAATACAAATTTTTGTGCTGATTATAATTATCATTCTTTTCACAACATTAGTTATTCTTTCATCATGTAAGGTGTCCTGTCCCCTGATGTGTACAATATACATTTTTCAGTGTATAAATACTCAGGCTCTATAGTTGAAATGCTTGTAAGGTCTATGAGGGTATGAACCGTGGCTATCTTTCTCATCTTTGTAGTCTCAATGGTACACAGTAGGCGCTCAATAAATGTTCATTGAATGAATAAAATTAATTAGTTTAGATTAATATAATAAAGATACTAATTTTATCTAGCCCATCTTCTAATTTGTGTCACTTTACATTTCAGTATTTTCATCTGAATATCAGTATCTAGTCCATGGGGACAATGGAGAAATTAAATGTAAGGCAAGGTAGTGATGGGCACAAAGTAGGTGCTTAGTTAATATTTGGTCATAAATGAAGAATGTTGCCTTTTTGCAGTGGCTGATGTTTTTAATTTACTGAATTAGTAATTTGGTTTTTTATCTTAATGAAATGGAATTGTTTTTTTCACCTAGAAAACAGAATATCATAAAGTAGTAATAAATTTGTCTTTTATATAACTCTAAGTGCTATGAGGGTATCTGTAGGGTTAACTTTGACTTGTTGAGTTTGAAGAGGTTATAAAGTGGAAATAACTACAATGGAAATAGCCTCTGATTTAATTCACCAATAACTCAGAAGCAGGCAATCTTTTTCTTATATTCCAAAAAGATACATATACATATATACACATATACATTTTTGGCCTTAAAAAAAAGCAAGAAAATTTTGATCACAAAGGATAATGTTTTGGAAAGTTTCAATGGAGTGAAAATTGGGGTTACAATAGAAATTTCTTATAAACCTAACTACATCTTACACTAAAGTGAATAGCATAGTGCATATTGGGGAACCCAACCTAATTTACAAGACAGCAAACAGGATGCAAACAAACAGAACAGTAATGTCTTTTAAAATGAAGAGCTGGTAAGAGAACATTGAGAAAGGGTATTTGTCAGCAAAAAAACAAAAGTGTAACTACAGGTATCTCCTTCTTCTCTCTATTTCTTTATAAGATACTCATTTAGAAAGAATTCAGTGTTTTCTCATGTAGTTTACTTGTCGGATGGGACAATTACAGTTATTTCGCAGAGTTATTTTTCTGTTACATAACCACATAGACTTGTGTCTAATGCAACAGAAAATTGCCTGAGTGGAATAACTTTCAGGTGTTGGTTTGACTCTGAGATTTCATGTTTGCTTTTTTGGTCACAAAGTTTTATTCATGTTCAATCCCTCCCCAAAGTCCTAATGCCAGCACCACTCAGGAGAAGCTTTATCTGTAGCTGCTAAGGTAAGAGTAGGCATGGAAGTCAGAGTGATGCCTCAGCCGGGGGCACCCTGCCCGCAGTGGGTGGGGGCGACTCTGGAGCCCCGCCCGCTGCACCAGCGGGTGGGAGGTGCCTACCAGCCCTCCCTGACTCCCCAACCTGGAGTCACCCCACCACCTTCACAGGTGGGCGGGGCCTGCGCTTTGCCTCTGCCGGTGGCACACCCGCAGTGGGTGGGTAGTGGCTCTGCTCCCCCACACCCGCAGGTGGAAGGAGCCTTTCGAGCTTCTCTGGCTCTTCAGACCCAAGCCCCTGCACCTGCGCAGGTGGGCGGGGCCTGGCCCCCTCTGCAGAGTGAAGCCTAGGAGCACCACCCTCTGCAGGTGGGAGGGGCCTGCACCACTTCAGTCCCTCCACAGGTGGGAGGGGTCTCCATGGGGCAGCCACCTTCACAGCTGGTGGAGGTTTCTACACCTCAAGCCTCACAGGCGATGAGAACTACCACTGCGGTGATGCCTACCCCTCTACAGGAGGTGGAAGCCACCTCAGTACTGTGTCCTCCCAAAACCGCCCCTGAAGTGGAGACTGCAACGGCTTTACCTCCACTTGCTGAGGAATGTGTCTCACCCCCACATACTCGCCAGGGCACCTCCTATAACCGAGGAGCCTCCAAAGGTGTAGCCAGCCAGTACCCTTTGAGGCAATACCCAATAGGTGGAATAAATGAAGAAGGCCAGCCCACTGGCTACTATTGGGCCCATATTCCGTTCTCCACTTTGGACTTATTGAACTGGAAGAATGCCAATCCCTCATATAGGAATGATCCTCAGAAAATGGCAGATCTCATTGCCACTATTTTTGCCACTCATCACTCAAACTGGGCAGATGTACAGGCCCTCTTGAACATTTTGCTAACAGCAGATGAGAGACAGTTGGTTTTAAATAGAGCTGATCAAGAGGCCCAGTGCCTCCGTGATGAGGACACTGAGGGGGTCCTACACCCAAATGAGGCAATTCCTCGACCCTAAGTGGGACCCGAATAGCAGAGATGGCTTAACCTCTTTGAGACACTATAGAAGGTGCGTATTGGAAGGACTTAGGAAAGGAGTGCCTAAGCAGAGGAGTCTGAACTTGATACAGACTCTACAGCAGAAGCCAGACGAGGATCCTACTGAATTTTTAGAAAGGATCTATCAGGCATATAGGAAATACACTGATATTGATCCGGAGGCACCAGAAAACGTGAGGATGGTAAACATGACTTTTATTGGGCAGAGTGCCCTGGATATCAGGAACAAACTTCAGCGTGTAGACGGAGTACTGGGAATGAATTCCTCCTAGCTGGTGGACATAGCATTTAAAGTCTACAATGCCCTGGAAGCAGGGAAAGCAAAATGGGCCACAGTGGTTTTGGAGTTAGCCCCAGGAAACCAAAAGAAGCAGGACACAGGGCAGAGAAAGGAAACTCATCTAGTGCCCGCCGCCATACCGGTGGCAAAAGGGGCCCTAAAGAGATGAAGAAAGGCACAATAGACATTAAGCAATGTGCCCATTGCAAGGAGGAGGGGCACTGGAGAAATGAGTGCCCGCATCGCAAAAGGGAATGCAAGAGTAAGAATCCAGGTCGAATGATGGTAAAGCAGGAAATAGAGAATGAAAATGAATGAGGAGGCCCAGGGGCTCCACTGGACATCTCCCGACCCATCACTATTTCCCCTCAGGAGCCCCGGATACAAGTGAGTGTGGGGAACAAGCCAATTGACTTTCTTGTAGATACAGGAGCCACACACTTGGTATTGAACATGAAGTTGGCTGGGAATTAAGCCCTGGATTCACCTTACACCGGTAAAACGGGCACTGCCTAAGGGAGACACAGACCCTACTGCTGCAGCTGAAGCAGAACGGGAAAACTGGACCCACACTCCGGAGGAAGGTTTGAAATTCCTCTTCCGGAAAAAGACAGTGAACCACGACACAGGGTGACAGTGTTTGTTATGTCATGCAAGGGTTCGTAAAGCTAGGGACCTTTAGCTGCTAAGTACTGAGTTTAAGTATAGTCCTTCCCAGTGTGGGAAAGACACTAGGATTAAAAGTGAATAATGGTTAAATCTGGATGTGTAGGCATATGTATAAAGGATGTGAAAATTTTAAACCTGGAAGAAAGAAAACCTCAACTGCTCTTTTTCTGGTATTATGGGAATGTGGTTTCAGTAGGGTATTGTTTCTGATCAGAATCCTGTATCTGTAAGACCTCGGAAAGGTCACCCGTAACCGGTTGGGGAGAATGCCCTTGCCTCTCGGGACCCAGAAAGGGTTGTTTGGGGCTGATAAGTGTTTCAGCCTGAGGCAAGGAGCATGTCTCTACCAAGAGACCAGGCCTGAAAGAGCATGTCTCTGTGAGGCACCAATGGACGCATTGGTGCAAGAGAATGCTTCTACCTATGTATTGTTCCGGAACTCTGTGTTTCGGATTTTGTTCTGTATCTGCTTTGAAAAAGAAATTGAGGATTCCAGAGAAGGTTGAAACTTCATAATTTGTAGGAAAGTGAACAAGGAAAAGGAAGATTAGAAGGTTTGTGAATGTTGCAGAAGGTCTGTGGTAAACTGTAAAGATAAATGGAAGAGTGAAAGTTTGGGGAAGGAATTATGTGGTGTTAATTAGTAATGGAATGTATAAGGCATGCCTGAAGGAGGCAAGTATGGGTTCTGGTTGTTACCATAAAGCCCTGGGGAACTGGGATTGACTTGAGAAGCTTGCAAAAGCCCATGAGAAAAGCCTGGTACTTTGGTAGGTTGTGCGGTTCACACCAGTCTTTCCAGGGAGGGAATGAAGGTTGCTTTCCTGAAAGATGGCTAAAAAGGAACCTGTAGGCACAATGGAAGCTCAAGGATTTGAGTGCAATGACTGGTACAGGCAAAGCCAGATGGCAGATGTGTGGCTCTGCTTCTGTGCCCCAAGGGGTGGACTGAGCAGTCAATCTAAGGGTTCCCTGTGCAAGTTCCAGCAAAGCGGACTTAAAGATCATAGGTGATCTAGGCTGCTCTTGGTGTGTTTATGCAAATGAACAGTCAAAATTAAAAGCGGGGCCCAAAGTAGTCCCTGTAATAACAATGAGGGTGATTTTAAGGAGAAAAATTGTGGTTTAAGGAAAATCACAAAGCTTAGTATCAGACATCAGAATGGCACAGCTAACTGTCTTGAAAGTTTGCTTTCATTTGAAAGTTGAAACTGGGTTTGTAACATCACCAAGGATGTGCAGGCATGAAGGACCTGTTAAAGTGCCATTGTTAAATGTCATTGCAGGAAGGACCTTGCAACTGAACATCTTCCCAAAAGACCATCTCACAGACACAGAGACTGTTTTGGGGATTGTTGTCTGAATTAACCTGTGTGTTCTTCTGTTTTCATAGGGCGTATGCCTATGACCTCATTACTTGAGTAACTGGTTGCAATTCAGGCCTCACTTAAGGAGCCCATCTTCATCATCACCCCCTGAGACTCAACGGTTTGGCTGAACTAAGTGGTTGGGTTGATGAAGGGTTGGGATGGTCTGTGGGCTTCACTTTAGAACTAATTTGCCCTTTTCTGTCTTGATGGCTTGGACAGAAAGGGCCCAGATATCTGAAAGGAGGGAAATCCCAATATAGTTCCTTCAGCCTGAGTGAAGTATACTGGGCCACCAGAGTTTTGGATAAGTGTTAACATGCCTTGTACATCTTCCTCCAGATAAGCCTTTTCTTTACCTAAGACACTGCCATGGTCATTTAGTGGTTATGATTTAATTGTGCTTCCAACTGTCTTTTCAAATCTCTCTCCTCCAGAATATGACCTGACCAGAATGCCAACTGTCCAGTAATGCCAGTCTTTGGACACCAAGCCTGCGACTTCCTGGTGACTGCCAACTCACCAGGATTCTGTAAAGTCCTTCCCCTTACAGGAAGGACTCCCTCTGTGCTGCACCCCTCCCTTTCAGGGCAACCCAACCCAAGGGTAGGTAGGACGATGTCCATGTCCAACAGGAAGTAGTTACAAGAAGATGAGACCTTCGTCCGTTGTCCTTTATATGATTATAAAGTGGGTGCATATCTGAAAGGAGGGATTGATGCAGGGTGCAGCCAGGAGGAGGGCCCCAAAAATAAGGATTTGGAATGCAGCCCAGAACTCAGGGTGTCCAGGAAATATTAGAGGGACATATAAGATGTCCTCACCCCTTCTCCCACAGGTATGAGTTGGGGGAAGGGACACATGGAGCAGGGACATGCAGAGTTGCTAATCCATGACATGGTCATTTAACATATTTATAGCCCTTGCCTGGTGGCTTAGAGGTGTTAAATAGCTGTGGCCATGCTCTGAGCCAGAGGGATGGAAAGGACTCCACCCAAGATGTGACTGGGGGAGGAACCCCAAGTTACAGTGCCTGCATGGGAGCTTGGAGAAGATTGGCTCCAGAAAATGGGGACACACCTGCCCAGACGCATGATGGCATCCCCAAAAAAACTTGGAATATACAGGAATGCTGGCAGGTGTAACTGATTGTAGGAGGAGTCGGAAATGGGGGTACAGAAGAGATTTGGCATGGGGATTTAAACAGAGATGCGGCAGCCATTGAGGGAGAATCCATGCGCTTTCACCAGAGTTAGGACCCTCACTGCCCTGTGAGGAAAAATCACCTTGTGGCTTTAGCAGAGAATTGCCACTTGGCTTTGCCTGAGTGGAGACCCTCTTGCAGCTTTGCCAGAGGGAGGAGATTCCACACAGTTTTCACCAGAGTGCAGACCCCTGCAGCTTTGGTGAAGAGGGAGAGCCACGTGGCTATTTCAGAGTGGGGACCCCTTCCCCACAGCTTTGGTAGAAGAAGGACCACTCAGCTTTGGGGTGCTCCCTTTGGCTGCGTGGCCTGGGAACGAGAAAGACTTTGCCTGGAAGAAGGGTGAAAGAACTCTTGCCAGTAGGCCATGAGAAGGCGCCACATGGCTTTGGGTTAATTAGAGATCCTGCCTGGATGACGACACAGCTGACGGTGTCAAGAGCCTGGATCCCGGACGTGTGCTTCTCTTCCTAAATTATGGTACCGTGAATTAGGGCAGAGGGAGATAGTAAGCACTGTGGGCGTCTATGGGTATCCTAAAGGACTTTGATATTTTAATGAAGATGTTAGGTCGCTACTTTAACTCTATATAGCATTAAATAAACATTTCCTTTCCTTTTCACAAATCTCTGGCTTTGAGAGGCATCTTTCCATTAGGCGGCAGACAATAACGGACCTTCTGTTGTGCTGTAACAAGAGGAAGCTGGTGTTGAATTCCAGCTCTAGCACTTACTCTCATTTATTTGTGGGTATATTCCCTGTCACAACTTCTTGATGAGGCAATGCAGATTTTACTGCCTGCTGTGGTGTGGGAGAACACTGCCTCCAGAGAACTCCAGTAGTCTTGGGGAAAAAAAGGCAAGGCTAGCTCTTACAGAGAATTTGAAGTTGGTTTATAGGTGGGTTTTTCAAATCAGAACCTTTATTAGAACTGAGTAAGAATCATAATAGGCCAGTCCTCAGTTTCTGACAAAAGTGAAGGTTTTAAGACCAAGAGTTCAAACCATTTTAGGGCACAAGCTGTCTGTTGATAGTTTCCATGGAAGAAGTGATGGATCTTGTTGGTAAATTCCTGTAATGTACAAGCTAATCATTTGATTGACAAGAGTCTTTTGGAAAAGGAAAGTAGTGCTAATTCTACAATGTTATAAGTTTTGTGCATCTATAATGACCCATGCCAAAGAACCAAATACATGGGAGGAGCTCAAGAAGTAGCTATTGATCAGAATGGGCTCCCCTTACCGCCCCACACCCCAGCCCTCTTTATTCACAGGCAGAGAGGGTAGAGTCAAAGCTTAAGAGATTCTGTGTTTCCAAGGACATGGTGGAGAAGTATCTGCTTGACATTTAAACAATTTAGTCAAATTCAATCTAAAATGGAGTAAGTCCACATGTCTTTAATTGCGGAAACAATGCCTAAGCCTCTAACAATATGGGAAACATGCATTCAAGACTTGTTTTTCTCTTTTAATCTACTAAAATAATCTGGAAACTGGGGCAGGGTGAGGAGAGGGAGAGAGGAGGGGAGACATTATTAATATCATTGCATACAGGAAGCTTAGGCTTTCCTGCTCAGAAACAGACCTCACTGTGGATCCTGGGAATTTCAGTAGGAGTCGAATTGACTGCCCATTAGACTTATTTGCAAAAGATTTGCTGTCATTGCTGGTTCTCACTGAAAGTCACATTCTTGACTGGGCGGTACTGTGAGCAGGATGAAGTTGTTCTCATTAAAATCTCAAATGTCCTAGGAGAAGAAAAGAATCATTGTGCCCAGCACACCTTGGCGTACTGGTCTCTGTTCACTGCTGCCTATTTATTTCTCATGCCTATGCTTTCTCTTTCTGAGTCCCCTTGGTATTATTCCAACACTTAATAGCCTGCCTTCTGATGTTTCCCCAAACAATGCATTTTTTGTGTCAATTGTCAAATACATTCAACTTTGCTTCTTGGACAAATATAAAGCAAGCTGTTTGAATATTTTTTAGTTCTCTTTATTATTTTAAAATAGCAATTAAGACACCAACCAGAACTCTCTTGTGCTCTACTGGAAACAAAGTCATCATACTCCACCTTCCCTCTAACTGAATTATTAAGGCTTGATGTCATTTTGGATTCCATGCAGTACAACCCCTCAAGAGCAATTTCATCATTCTTTAGGCCTGATAACCAGTCCTAGTGCCAATTCTCTAAAGTACCTGAGACTGAATCTTACAAGGCCATAATTTCATTTTCCTTGTCTGAATTATATCATTTCTTGCCACATAACTGCTCTTAACATTGTTTGTATTGTCTTTATTATATCTGTGAATAAAGTTAATAAAACTTACACCATTTATAAGATTTAGCCCTGGCTGGTGTGGCTCAGTGGATTGAACTAAAGGATCTCTGGTTCAACTCCCAGTCAGGGCACACGCTCGGTTGCAAGCCAGGTCCCCAGTAGGGACTGCATGAGAGGCAACCAGACAGTGATGTTTCTTTCCCTCTCCTTATTCCTCCCTTCCCCTCTGTCTAAAAATAAATTCCTTGAAAAATACTTAGAAGATTTAAAAATCATTTTTAAAGTAATTTTAGCATACCTAGTGGAGTTGGCTTGACTCTTCCAAATGATACTATAATCATGCCATTCCAAAGCATAATATTAATTCTTCATCTTTTTCTTATTAATTAGCTTAAGTCTGTGATTAATTTTACTTGCTCTATGTGTGCTTATTAAATCTAAGACTATCAATAACCATGTTCTTTATGTTCTGCTTTCCTCTAAATAACCAATTTTTATTATAATGTAAAAATAATAATTATTTTAATTGTACCATTCCTCTGATGGAAACTAGTAGCTCTGGAACCAGTCTGACCTTCCTGGCTGCATGTTGAAATAATAGTATCTTATTACAGTGAATAACAGAATCTGGGCTATCATTTTAACTCAATCTAAAAGGCAGAAAATGTTCTACAAATTACTGTCACAGATTTGAAGAAGATTGTGACCAGTTTCCAGGAAACCAAGACTGTCCCTAAAGGTTTTTTCTTCAACTTTTCCCAATCACTCCTGAGCCCTTCAGAAGAGGACAGGGTCATGACTCACTGTATAGGAGCAGCCTGCTGTTTGCCACTGTACTAGCACTCAGAGGAGCAGGTGAACAGATCCATTGAGCTATAGCAAATTATTTAATGAACTCTGCTACAGCCACAAGTGTTTTATGAATTCAGTTTAGGCAATATGTTGTGATCTGAGTCTGTGAGGGAAGGGCTATACTCAGTCTTCAAACTAATTGTTTAACAGCAGAATTAATATTGTATAGGGCGGTTAGTGACTTACAAATCTCAAGACACAGCCCTCAGTCTCTATTTGGGAGCTAATAAAAAATTCTATCACTTTCTGCCAACACTCTCAATTTCCACCAGTTTCACATAGCACAAATTAACCTTTTTTTATTTCTGGAACAAATCTTTGTCAAATATGTTGAAGACTCCTTTCCTGACTAAAATGAATTTTTTCTGTAATTTCCAGAGAACTAGTAATGTTGCAATTGCATGGAAGTCTTCATATTATATAAGAAGTTTCTCTCCAGTTTTTGAAATGCAGAATCAAATGCTAACTCTCCATGTTAATAAGACAAAGCTGAATTTATTACTGTGCAGGGAGAATGCCACCTCCACAGAGTTTGATAGCATCTTGCTGAGAAGAGCAAGGCTGAATTTTATTGAGACCTTTGAATTTGGTTTATCAGGGAGGCAAAACTTTTCTTTTACCCTCTTAGGTTTGTTATTGGATGCCTGCAAACTAAACTGATAAAAGACAAATTAGGAAGAGAAAAGACAGATTTTCATTCACATAAGTACGTAAGAGTTCACAGGAAATTGTTAACTCAAAAAGGCAGTTAAAATGTGGAGCTTATATACCATCTTAGTAGAAGGAAACCAGTGTATTTTGCAGAAAACAAATAAGCCATTAAGAGAATAAATGAAAGATATGCTACTTTTGTGAAGGTCTGTTTAGGTGATTTCTTATACCAGTACTAATTTTGAATTGTGGTATCCAGTGATAGGAGACAATCTTCCCTGATTGCAAGACATTCAGTTGAATTATTGGCGGGGATGGGAGGGGGAATCTGCTATTAGATAAAGAGAGTTCCAAAAAAATATAAACCTCTTTAGTATATTCTGGATCTCTTTAGATTTAGGATGGATCTTCCTACAAGAGGCAGTGGAGGGGGATTCTTGTTTAGGAATGAGTAAAGTCAGGATGTGACTGTTTAAGCTTGTAGTCACAGTCCCTGCTGGACCCCTAGAACAACCCAAGGAGGGGCCTCAGCATGAGTTACAGAGAAGGTCAGCCCTAGCCAATACTTCAGGCTTCTTGGTGTTGATGAGAAAAAGAATAGTTTGCCTGGGCACTGAACAAAACTGACAAGGGATTTAAAGGCCTCTCCCTGCTATCAGGACTTTGCTATTTTCAATTATATCTCCTGGGCCTATCATGCAAAGTCGCCTCAGAAATATTTTAATAATTTCTACTTTGTATGCTTCTAAAGCACAAGAGCTTATCCCTTCCAATTTATGAGCTTCTAGCCATGTCAGCATTCCATCAGCAGAGTTCTAATGAGATACAGTCCTTTGGAAAGTGTGAAGAAGAGCAAGCTGGACATGGCTGACTCTAAGGACCCAGGCCTGGTTCTGAAGGGAGGAATTTTGATTCTAACAATGGAAAATAACATCTTTCTCCCTTCTTTTCCTTCTCTCAGCTTCTAGCAGTCTGTGCTATTCTCTCTTCATTCAAAATCTTTCAACGTGGACCAGATTTAGGCCTGACCTTCTCAGCTTGTTTTTAATTTGTTCCCAACTTCCATTATTCAGGAATTTGCTCTGGGATAACAGTTATTAACAGATTCATAGGCTACTACTCAAGGAGAGCACATTCATGTTTTATCAGGGGAAAACCCTATCTTTTCTTCTGTGCTTCTCCTTGATTCATGCACTATTTCATGTCACAATACTTCTAACAGCAGATGTGTGAGGTCAATACATGGCCTTTCCCCCTCCCATGACTTGGGTCTAGTCAGAGGACCAGTAGCCAGAAGGAATGTGTATTGTTTTAGAAATAGATTGTAACTCCTTATCCCCTTTTGGGAGTGGCTTCCCATCCTGTGACTGCTTTTTTACACTGAGGTAATGTAGTTTAGACTCACATATAGGACACATACCTCCTTAGTCTAGGACCCCTTAAAACAAGTTTTGGACACAGGGGTATACAGTCCTGCTTCACTGACCTGCTGGTATCGGTGCTCCCCATAATGTGAGTAATAAAAGCAATGTCTATTCCACTCAGTCTTCCTTGTGGATTTTTCAGCTTATCCAAAAGACCAGCCCAGATTCCTGGGCTTGACTCCTGCATTACAGGGGTTTTGCCCAACATCCAACAATTCTGCAATTTAACTGGGTGTTCTACAATTTAACTGATTCTGATACTATCTATCTGGAAGTAGAATCAAATCCTCCCTGGTTAGGTGCTCAGATGCCAATCTCAAGTAATAAGTCCCCAGGTAACCCACAACCTCTGTCCAACTAGACTACAACTTGGAGATACCCACAAACTCCTCAGGTTCGATTAATTTTCTAGAGTGGCTCACAGAAGTCTGGGAAACACTTACTCACACTTACCAGTTTATTAAAGATATGATAAAGGGTACAGATGAACAACCAGGTGAAGCCATACATAGGCTAAGGTTCAGAAGGGCCCTAAGCACAGCAGCTTCTGTTACCCATGGAGTTAGGGCATGTCACTCTCCTGGTATGGATGTGTTCACTCACTGGGGAGCTCCCAGAACCCCATACTATTGAGATTTGAAAGTTGGCTTTCTCACATAATCATGATTGCTCATTACATTAGTTTCATTTCCAGCCTCTCTTCCCCTATGAAGAATGGGAGATAGGGTTGAAAATTCAAGCTTTTAATCATGCCTAATCTTTCTGTTACACAGCCCCTTCCAGGAGCCCACACAGTCACCTCCTTAAAACAAAAGACTTTCCTATCATCCAGGAAATTCCAAGGGATTTAGGAGGTCAGCTAAGGAACCAGGGTCAAAAAACAAACATTAGAAGGAAAGATGTTCTTAGTACTCTTACCACTAAGAAAATTCTAAGGTGTAGGGGGGGCTCTGTGCCAGCTGTCTTTGCAGATACCAGTATATACATATATTTTTCCTATTTCTCACACATATATAGAGAAACACATTCAATGTCTTCATCACAAAGGACAGAAGCACAGATATTCTCAGAGATCTGAGCTGGAGCTTATGTTAGTACAAGCAGAACTGTTGCATATGGGTACATTCATTCTGTGCTGCACAGCACAAGTCAAGTGGTATCCCCTGGAGTTGTGCAGAGACTTCATCCCAAACAACACTTGTGGTTTTCCCTCAAGTGATACAGTGCAGAGGCCTCCATGTATACGTGGATTTGCTATAAAAAGACCACATGCTTTGCTTTCTTAGTAGTGATGCTAGGTGCAAACACACTACCTACCCTCAGCTATGTGATCTAAGACAAGTTATTTAACCTTTCTGAGCCTGTTTTACCATCATACACTGGGGTTAATAATTACCATCATTATTTCACAGGCAAAATGCTATGAAAAAATAATGATGTAATCTAAACAGCCAGTCCCAGAAAGCTCTCACTAAATAGTGGTTATTATCATAACCCTGAACATTTTAACCATCTTTTTACTTCATACCCATTACCCAAACTGTTCCCATTCTTAAGGAAATCAGAGTTACAGAATCTGTGTGTTGAAGGATTTTAGTTTGAAATACAAGTGGCATTTTCCTATACCCATTGTGAGGAGAAAATGGCTAGTGGTTCAATCAAAGTAAGAATCTCTGGGCCCCCAAGCAGCCCTCCCCATCCTTGCAGACAAGAGAGAAAATTCCCTGGGGAGAGAAAACACAGGGATCCCCAGAGTAGAAAAATCACTGGGCAGAAAGCCCAGAGGAGTGCAGTCCTGTCTGTGCTCAAGGCGGCAGAACACAGGTCTGGATCACTTCCCAACTCCACATAATAGGAAAAGATACTGCACCCACTCAGCCTTTGTGTAGTCCACTCTAATGCCCACTCATTTTTAAAGACAGCCAAAAATGTGGGTGGTTTGGCACCATTTAGACAAAATACTCATTTTTAAATTGATATTTTACATTTTTATTTGGATGTTTGACAGCATCTATTTATTTATTTATGTATGCCCTAACTACTCCCCCACAGGGTCAAGATGACAACACTATAAAGACAGCCTTATGTTATAATTTGCTCTAAAATACTCTATAGAAATCCTTACAAAAGAAGTGTTTGAAGAGGAGGACTTACAAGCTTATGAAAATATGACACCATTAATTTAAGCAGTGAACTAAAATAATAAACAATATAGTAAGCATAAAATCAAGTCTGCAATTGTATCTTAAAGTTTATGCATGAAAGTAATTATCTTAACCAGATGAAAACACTCTTCATTATAAGAAAATTAATCTGTAAACACATTTGCATTATCCTACATGGTTAACATCAACACAATTTCAAAAACAAGCTTCCTAAAACTGGGGTTATTACCACAGCACTCAGGTCAAATCTGACCAGAACAAAAATTCAGTTGGACATTAAGTGAGAAAAGAAAATACACATTTTATGACACCAGGACTAAAATTCTATTTTTTTCACATCACTTATGTACCACAGCCATAAAAGAAAACCACCAGATAGTAAGTCGTAAGCATAACAGTGACAGCCACCATCTCCTGTGCTGCTGTGTGCAAGGTGCTTCAAATCCATAAAATATTAATGTCACTAAAGGAGGGTGTGCCCCTATTTTGGGTTGGGTACTTAGAATCATTATATTATTTTATTAATAACAAATTTAACTTCACAACAGCATGGATGGAACTGGAGAGCATTATGCTAAGCGAAATAAGCCAGGAGGTGAAAGACAAATACCATATGATCTCATCTTTAACAGGAACCTAATAAAAAAACAAACAAACAAACAAACAAGCATAATATAACCAAAGACACTGAAATTGAAAACAAGAGAGGAGAGGGATAGGAATATCCAGGGAAAGGGGAAGGGTTTAGAGCAACAAGTATGAAAGACACATGGACAAAAGCTAGGGGTGTGGAAATGGGAGGGAGGTGGGGAGGGCTGGGGTGGTGGGCTGGGATGGGAGTAGAAGACAGAGAACTGTATAAGAACAACAATTAAAATAAAATTAAAAAAAATAAAATTAAAAAATTAAAAAAGAAAAAAGAAAAAAACAAATTAAAAATAAGGGAGTGTTAATTTACAAATTATATAAACATTAAATTCCAGTCTGTAGCCTAAGCAGCACTTTACAAAGAATACATTTTCTCAGGCTAAGATATACCAACATCCCTCATAGTGTGTATTTGCACTGTAGCAGCTACCTAACCCCAGTCACATGCTCTGCAGTCTTGTGTATACATACTTGACTTTATTGAACATTTCTCACTACACACCAGGCACAGATGACCACATTTTGTCTTCACCACAAACCTATGAGGAAGGTATTCTGTGAGTGTGCTTGCCTTAGGGAAAGAAACTTGGATTTGGGGAGCTCAGACCACAGGCAGAAGAGCCAGGGTCATATTCGCATGGCTCCAAAGACCATGTTTATAATCAATACATCCTCCAACCCTGTCTTAACATTCTTATCTAATCTTTAATTTTTACTATTTCTTCAGCTTCTTATCCTCAATACCAAGTTTATGTAATGGAGTGAAGCTTACCATCAGATTTTATTATTTTCATTATTTGTCTTGTGAATACAACAAAACCACTAAAATCATGGGCCTGCTGTTCAATTCTCTGGTATACATACTTACAAGTATGACCACACCTGATGGAGCCAAGTCCAGTCAGGACCCACAGAGCTCAGGAAACTGAGGTGACGACCGCGATGTTGGCTTTGGTAACCAGAGTGTAAGCCTCCTTTTCCCTCATAAAATAAGCCTATTTTGCTTCCCAGAGAGACTGTAAGTTAACTGTAATTCTCCCCACAGATGCTACAACATGCAGCCCACCCTGTGCTTTGATACAGTAAGTGTATATTACTACATTTTGTGTTCACTATATAAGCTGAACTGACTCTCAATAGCTTCAGGACTGTGAGAATCTGGCCCACAGCTTACCTCTCCACCCCAAGCCAGCTAGTGCCTCATAAAACAAGTGAATGATAATAGACATAAGCCTCACAGTTACTTGAATTTAACCTCTGCTATATTTCAGAAGCCTATTTCATCACCATACATAGCCTTTTTAATAATCACATAGAACTGCTTCATTGCTGAACCACCTCCTAAATCTTCCTACTGTCCCTCAGATTCTTCCATCTGAATATAGTCAATCATTCAGCAAAATTTTAAGGATCTACTGATGCTGGCAGAGTGATAAGGAAACAACTCTTGAACCTCCAGCCCCTCCACCCTGTAAGCATGCTACTTCAAACTCTCTCCTTTCAAAAACTTTTCTCTTTGTATTATATCCTTAGTTTGCTTTCATTTCATAATTCTCTTATTTCCAATGCCTTTCTACTGTTTCCTCTATGTATCAGGCCTTGTGTATCAAACCATATTTCATTGCACTATTTCTTTCAGAGCTTCAAAGTATGTCTCCTTTTCAAGTGTTACGCACAGTGATATTGATCATTACCTTTAAGTGTTTATGCTATACTATTTACATTTTAATTAAGGTTATTACATCTAAGAGCATAGGGGACCACTTCTAAATTCAACCTGTTTTTCAGGAAATTGTGTCAATTGTCTTCTCTTTACTCCATTGGTGAGGGAGGGATTCCCACCTCAAGGAGATGGAGATAACCAAACACATGGCACCTGACATTGGACAGATGAGAACAATAGCAGTTTTGGAGTCACATGTACCCCCAGCCCAAAGTTTCAGAATACTGTTTGCTACACAGAACACACAGGAATTGCACTTGGGAACAGAATGAGCAAGCTGGGGGCTGTGGGAGGCAGGCTTTGTAGCATCAAGAGGGTGAGGTGGCCCCTGGTTCCTTCATGAAGATGTGGTTGGCTTGGTTGAATATTTCCTGAGACTGTCAGGGAACTGAAACTCATTACTCAGGAATAAGCAAGAACTGGCATGACTCCATGATAAGTTTGGCTAGAGGACTTTACCTACAGGAGCAGAGTAGGGAGCAGAATTTGCAGTTGGACTATTTGAGACCCAGATGGTGACTTATACATAATATTGGGCCTTAATTTTAGCCCTTATGCCACAGGAATGGACATGTTACCTAAAGAGGAGAGGAGTTTCTCTTTTCCTGTATACCTCAAAGAACATAATTATATATTAAGTATGAAGAGAGAATTAAATCATTGTTCATAATGAACATGGGGCAGAGAACACCTGCCTTGCCTGAACCATTGAACCCATGTGTGCAAAGACAAGGGCTCAATCTCTCCAAGTCTCTTCAAGCCTGATGCTAGCAGGACCTGTTCTTCCTGGCACATGTAGTTTGACAATATGATGTGTATGTTGACTGTCTGCCCCGAGAGTGACAGGACAACATGTGACTATAGGCCAATCACCCTCACATCTTCCTTATCAACAAAAATACTCCAAAAGTCTGATATGGGTGGGTCCTCTGTGGGTGAAGCTAAAATGTCTAATTATGGACAGATATTCATTATTATACTCAGTTTATACAAGAGATATCCCATATTCATTCAAGAAGGCATTTTTACAACAATAACCAAACAGAAAAAGGAAAGTTTGCAATATTTTATTTTAAATGATCCACATTTTTTCTCAAATTATTCTAGAATTTATTTTACAGATAAGTTTACCTGCCTGGAACACACAAGGTCTTTAACACTTAGAGTCAGCAGCCTCACAGCTCTTACTCCTTTCCTCTCAGCCTTGATGTGCTGGTTTTTCCTCTATGGGCACAGTGTAAATGTGAGCCAGGGTTACTGTATGAATGAAGAGGAAGCAGTTGATTCCACTCAAATGAGCTGATTTGTCTTATTATGTGTGGTAATATGTACTTATTTTCCAATTAGGAAGCATAGACTTTTTAAAAGCATTTGTCTTTTTCCATTGATATTCCTTTGAGAATCTTGAAAATACAAAGCAAAGCTGCTGCTAAACTGTGGGAACACATAGATTATCCTATACAAATATGTGCCATTTCCTTCCTACCATTTTCTCTCCCTTAAAAAGAATAGCATTTTTTTCATTGTTGTTTTTGAACATGGTCTCAAGGGCTACCATGAAGCAACATTTATGGTGGCCTCAAAGCCAAGAGCTTAGAGTAACCACTATTCTTACAGGCCATATCCTGCCATTGATTTTTACATAGAATTCCCCATTGATTTCAATAGGGAGTTCTTCCTAAGATTGATGGCAGGATATAGCTAGTGACATTAAGCATAGATAAAAGACCCTGAGTTAACTGTCAACAGAGGTAAAATTTAGACATAAACTCATTAAAGAAAAATTGACCTTTGAGATTCAAAGTTCATCAGAGAACAAAGCATTTCAAAATGCCCTTTCTCCCATTAAGGTCAATGTAAATAAGATTTCTTATTCCCAAATCATTATTTCCTTAGATTTGACTTTTTTTGCATCTTATGTTTATCAAAATCACATTTTCATCAGTACTTCTTATAAAGATTTTTTTTAAAGAAATGTGGTTTTTGCCCTCAAGCAATATAAGAGTTAGCAGGGAGAAAAGATAGGTACCCATATAACTCTAGTACGAAGTAGAAAAAAGGGAGAGAGGACAGAGGGAAGAGAGTGTTCTAAACTGGGGTATTAAAAAAAGACATTTAGTATGTATACAAGTTCTCAAGTAATAAAAGTAAAAAAATGGAAATTTAGCAACCCCAATTTTTTTATGGTATTTGGTATCACACACATTTGACTCTATTGGCATTTCCTGTATTTAAGCCAAAAGCAGAAAATTACCTGTAGACAGAATGGGCTATTACTAGGGTAACCCTATCTCCCAGTATTCCTGGGAAATCTTAGTTGTCCTAATGTCCCATAGTAATTATTAAGAGCCCCCCCTTACACTCTTAAAAGTGACCCTATTTAGCTGATGAACTTCATGACCACACTGTTAGCAATGCTGATATCAAAATCTTAGTCATTTATTCAAATCAATGATGGGAATGGAAAAGAGGGTGTGGAGGATGCTTATGTACATGTCTGGGGTTCAGAGCCTTAGGGGTCTGGGCTCTCAGTCCAAGGTTAGGATGAGTAGACAGTGCCTGGCAGCGTGACACCCAAAACCACCTGAGGCAGTAGAGATGGGTTCTACTATACTCCATGATCTTAGGTTCTGTTTGTTCTTTTTTCTCCTTTTCTATTTTTTTTTTTTTCATTTTGTCTCTTGCTCTCTTTTTTCCCCATTCTCTGTTTTTCCCATCTTTGATCATCAGTTGCTGGTTAGTTATGTCTTAAGTCATCTGTTCTACTGGCCTGCCCACAAACCTCCAGAACTCCTCCTGGTTGTTTGAATTCGCCTTTTAGACCTGCCAGTTAGTAAAAAAAAAAAAAAAATGCTTGCTGAACAACTATTTTATGCCTGACAGTGTGCTAGGTACTAAGGATATGATGATGAAAATGTCAACAAGAGTTGTGATCATTTTTAGGTTTGGATTTTTACATGGGTTCACCATGCAGGATAGGCACCACCTAAACATGATTTCAAATCTGCTGACAAACTTCCAGTTTCTAGTCCAGCATGTGAGAAGCTTGGACGTCATCATTTTATCCTAACCACAAACAAATAACTGAAAAAACTATAAAACCAACAATTGTCCTTAGGCCCACAAGAGAAGAGAGGTCATGAACTTACTGGAGTAGAAACCAACAAGCAGCAATCTCCTTCAGAACCAGTGGTGGGTAGGAAAACCTCAGTTGTAGGGAACTGAACTTGAGTGGAATTGCTGCTGGAGGCTCAGAGCACACAAGTTTGAGAGCTAAAAACTTCAAGGAGGCCCAGATACGGAAATTGCTTTTACCTAATACCTTCTGTCAGGCTATCAAGAAAGAAATTACAAATTTGCTGACAAATTTGTGAATTATAACCACATGAAATTGTCTTGAAAATTTCATCAGTCTGAACAACTTCAATTATAGCCAGAAAATCTGAAACTTTTTTCTAATTAGTGGGGGAATCTTATTCGGTTGATTCATGTATATTTGAAATTCACATTAATCTCATTCAAACATGTTTAATGAACAACTATTAAAATTTGATATTAGTAGACTTCACAAATCTATTTCATTTTGAACAAAGGAATTGTAGGGGTAAAATGAAACACAATAGAGAAGCTTTGCTCTTATGGCATAATAACATCTGACTGACAGCTTTAAAAGAATCTATCAGCCAATGTTTACATATATATATATAAACACATATATATATAGTTTTAGGTTGTTTCTTTGTTTGTTTCCTGTGTCCATATACCAAAGTAATGAATCTCAGGTTTTACCAAGACAGGTTGCTATGTTGACATCCTGGGAGTGAAAACTTCAATTTGAAGAAATGGTTGTGAACACAGGCAAACTTATAGTTAAAATAGTTCAGATATTTGGTTTCCAGAAACTTCATTTGGCAAGGGGGAAGAAAGTTTCTGGAGCCCTTGAATTTATTTTATAGGAATCTGAACTCACCATCACTACCTACCAGCTCCCTCACACTGTACCCACAATTAAGAATGGGCCTGGATCTGGACTTTCACCACAAGTGTGGTATTTGCATTTAGCCTTATTTGTAAACATTGTGACTCACAAAAACTCATGTGAATAACAAAAAGATGAAGTTTTAATTAATATAAAGCTTTAATTAATGTGCAAACTCTCAATTTCTTCCTGGCTGAGTAGGAGGCAGTGGTTCAGGAACAGTTTGCTATCTCAATAAACAATAAAGGTGCAAAAAATTGTTAGCTCTGAGAACATGTATAAAAAATGATCAGTCCCTTTTTAAGGATTACCCCCTGGGTAAAGAGTGCAGAAAATACATCATTTCCACCAATTCCTTCTGTACCAGATAAAATCATTACACAAGATTAGACACCCAGAGGGTGGGAATTGCTTCCCTACCGGAAAAGCTTTTCCAGTTCTCTCCAAGCCACCACGATTCCTGCTGGTGTCCTGAGCAGACAGCTGCTTTCCCACCTCCTGAGTAAAACAGTGCAGTTCCAATCTACTCTCTGGCTCAGAAAAGCTCTCCAGTCATATCCAGAGACTGCCCCAGCTTATTTGCAGCCCAGCAGGCAGGAGGTCTTAGAAGATAAATTAAAAAATTATGTTGTAGTTAAGTACCTGGGAGCATGGGAGGTTTACTGGTGGGCTGAGGTAGAGAGGATATAGTTTTTTTTTTTTTTTTTTTATGTCCCTAGGGTTGTCTATATTCAACCTTAGCTCTTCACTTTTGCATGCACATACTTTTGCATGAGAAAAGGCTATCTGAGTTTTGTCATCACCTCCACGGTCTATTTATAGTTCATCTATATGCATTATTTATAGCTGTGAAAACCATGTACTATCTAGCAATTCTTTGCTGTCCTAGTTAGGCATGGACCTGTGGTTTGCTCTGGCAGGTAAAGAGAACAGGAGGGCCATGCATCTCTTCCAGAGGGAAGCTCAGAAAGTCAGTGTGCATCCTGCTTGCTACTCTCTTCCTTCCCTCTGCCTCATTATTACCAGCAATTTTCAAGCTGACAGTTATCCTATAAGATTGGGTCATAGATATAGAACAAAGCAGAGAAGAAAACCAACATGCTCATGGACAAGAAATACACCTTGTATTTATAACTATTGAGATTTAGGGGTTGCTATCACCATAATTTAACCTAGCCTGTGTGGATGATATATTGTTCTAACCTCAAAAGTTTGTGGACTTCTAAGACATTCTCATGTTATATAACCTGTCTTGGAACAGAGTTCCAGAGACCAACATTTTTTCTATGTCATTCCTTTGGACAACACTGATGAAAGTGTCTGTCCTGCTAGAACCAGCATAGACACCTCCAGTTTCCAAACCGGAAAAATGCTTTGTATTATAAGCTGCCCAAAGCACATGCCACCACACCTGGACTGTGCATATCTGCAGAGAAAAAAAATAAAAAATAAAAAAACACTTTAAAAGTCTATGCCTTTTAGTTTGAAACCAGGTCTGCTCTTTATCTTCTTTTTACTTAACTTATTCTCATAAATTCAAACAAGCACCAGCCCATCAGACATTCATAAAGACACAGGGCAGCCTATTTATTTTGGGAAGTACACATTTAGTCATCCATTTCTCCACCTAACTATTCATCTGCCCCCCACTTCCAGGAATTATTTCTGTTGAGAACAGCAGTTTTTCACTCTCCATCCCCCAATCTTCCTTGGCTGGGCCATTTTTCAATTCCTAATGGGACATTTGAAACACAAACTAACCCAGGGAAGTGGACAAGCTCTGGGCACCAGTGTCACTGCATTGGTTTCTTCCACATGCCCCTCTACTGAGGCTGCCCCATCACAGCATCTCCCACTGCCTTAGTGTAGGAAAAGTGATGCCTCCCTTTTGGGTAGGTACCTTTCCTTTTGCTTCCTAAATTCTCACTACATCACTATATCCTTCTCTAGTTCATACTGCATGCATGGGGACTGTCTGCACCTTTATCAGACTGTTCATTCCTTAATGGAAGGACTACATCTGATTTCACTGTTACATACTTGGCAACAAGCATCATACTTGGCACAGAGCAGATATTCAACACATATTTCATGTTTAGGGCTCTTTAATGATGCCACTTTTAAGCATCCCAGACCCTCATCCTACCAGTACAGAAGGCAGGGGAGATCCAGAGTCCCCTCACTGAGCTCACCTCATAGGAAGGAACTCATCAGAAATGGGGAGAGAGCCTTTTCTCTGGCTCTGTGTCTAATGATTCAGGGGAAAGTCAGACCTATCTTCTCATCATCTTACAGGTCTATAATTATATTGAGGAACATCAAACATCATCCCTTTATCTTAAAGATTAAATTAACCTCTATTTTAAAATTATGCAAACATTTGATTCTTCATTTGACAGATTAGAATGTTAAATACACACACACTCACACATATATTAATCAAAAGCTTCCTATCAGACTTTTTAAAATTCAAGTTTACATGACCTGAGTTCTTTGGACTCATCCTCCATGCCTCTTTCTCCTATTTTCTGCTTCCATTCCAGCTCCTTCCATTCTAGCTGTCCAGCCTATCCTACACTCTTGCCTTGCACCAAGCACATTCCAGTACAGGGCCTTTGCAACATGATGCTCCCTCTGCCTCACATTCTCCCACTAGAAATTTGCATGGTTCAACTCCTTCCCCATGTTCTTCTGCTTCCTCAGAGTGACCTTTCCAAATCACCCAATCTTCACTCACTCCTTTACTATTGATCCCCTTTCTGGTTTGTTTTCACTCACAGTAGTTGTGGCTTATGAAAAAGAAAACTCACAAACATGTGTTTTTTTTTTCCTCATGCTAGTCAATTCTACAACTGTCAGAACACCAACTGAGAGTCCTAAAATCCAATTCAGTTCTGTCACTAAGGTCAGATTCCATAGATTCATGGCTCAGGCCTACAACACATCCTTCACTTCAGATCCAGTCACATGCCTTGGCTCTCCAGGTTACCCACTTAGCTTATCTACAAAATCATAGGGCACCCACAACACCCTCCTTTGGAGTTTGATAATTTCCTGGAATGGCTTACAGAACTCAGAAGGACACTTTACTTACTATTACTAGTTTATTATAAAGGATACAACTCAGGAACAGCCAAATGAAAGAGACGTACAGGGCAAGTTGTTGGGGGAAAGCTGTGGCACTTCCATGCCCTCCCCAGTTGCATCACTGCCCCCACCTCAAGGTGTTCACCAACCTTGAGGTTGCGAACCTCAAGGGGTTTTCAAGGAGGTTTTGTTATGTAGGCATAATTGTTTAAACCCTTGGCTGTTGGTGATTAACTCAATCACTACCCCCTCTTCCCTCCTCAATAGGGGAATAGGGCTGAAAGTTTGTAATACTTTAATCCAGTCCTGAAACTTTCTAGGATTCCTCAGCCACTAGTCATCTCATTAGCATACTGTTCAGAGTGAATGTTTTATGATATAGTCTTTCCTATAAGTCAGACTCCAGCCTTTGTCATGACCCTGAAGAGCTGGGATGCCCGTATGGCCTACAGGTAATACTGTCACTAAAGAATAAGATTGAGTCAACCAGGTGACTACGCTATTCAGTAGTTTTTATTAACGCAGGTTCAATCCAAGTATAATAACCCGATAACAATAATAATCACTCAGAAATAATCAGCAATAATATCACACAAGAGAATTAGGAGATAATGAACCCAAGTCCCAAGAATCCAGATTAGGTCCCTGTCTGGGAGGCAGCCAGTCTGTGTCTTGCAAGGCAGAGTCTACAATGGCTTCAGAGTCAGCTGGACCAGGGTGAATCATAGCAATGGAGCATCTCTTGGCCATCTCAGCTCCTCTCATCTGTCTTATCTGTCTGTTCAAAAGCCTTTACTTTCATACTCTCATACAATGTTGTGTCAGCCTCTCATTAACACATGTTGTTTAATGCCACCTCCATAAACACATGTTTATTTTGTTATTCTGTTGCACATGCTCTGAGAGGGTGGTGTTGCCCTTCAGATAAGCATATATTGCACTGTGCATGTTCTGAGGATGGCATATCCCTCTGAGTCATTGCTCTACTGCACATGCTCTAAACATGGCTTCTTAATTGACAGGACTGACACCATCTTAGCTCAGTCCTGCTCTTCACATGTACAAAAGAAACTGTTATCATTCCAGAAATGGCAAAGATTTTAGGAGCAACACCAAGAACCAGGAAACTATTTTCTTGCCGATACTGAACACTGTCTGCAATAATACCATTATTTATTTGTTTTTACCTGTCTCCCTGTTTTTTATGTCTTTCCCTACTAGAAAGAAAGTTCATGAAGGAACAGGACTTGGACAAGTGCAGCAGACACGTGCTTCATGAGAGAGACAGGGAATGAGTTAATAAGCCTGAGGCTCACAGGGTGATTGCCCAGAGCTACAAGACAAGGATATTTTAACTCTTCCTTCCAGTCTCTGCTACTAACTCCAGGACATAGGGAGGCAGGAGTTCAAAGTTACTTCCTCTTTAATATAAAGAAACTGAAAGCACTTTCTGAGTATCATATTAGTTTCCTGTGGCTGCTTTAACAAAGTACCACAACTTGGTGTGTTAAAACAACAGAAGCTTATTCTCTCACAGTTCTGGAGGAAGGCTCTAGGAGTGGATCCTCCCTTTCCTCTTTCCAGCTTCTGGTTGCACCAACATCCTTGGTGGTCCTTGCCTTGTACCTGCATCACTCCACTGTCTGCTTTCATCATCATATAGACTTTTCCCCTGTGTATCTCTCCTCCTTTTCTTATAAGGGCACCACTCATATGACAAGCATGACCTCATCCTAACTTGATCACATTTGTAAATGTATCTGTTTCCAAACAAGATTACATTCACAGGTACTGCAGTGAGGACTTCAACATCTCTTTTTGGGGAAGACAATTCAAACTGAGAGTGTTGAGAGCCACATGGAGCACAGGTCCTTCTGGGTTTGTCTTGAATTCAATCCACATAGTGTCTCCCAGAATACAAGATGCTCATCAATCTGAAATACAGGGAATTTGGGAGGGAACTGTGGTAGACAGAGCCTCTGAAACTTTATTATGTGGCAGTGAATTAGATAAACAGAATACAAAGTAAGAGGACATACAAATGGCCAATAAACATATGAAAAGATGCTCAGTGTCACTAATCATCAGAGAAATGCAAATTAAAAGCACAATGAAATATCAATCACATCTGCCAGAATGGCTATCAGCAATATATCAACAAACAAATTCTGGTGAGGATGTGGAGAAAAGGGAACACTTTTGCACTGTTGGTGGGGATACAGATTAGTGCAGCCACTGGAAAGCAGTATGGAGATACCTTAAAAATTATAAATGGAACTGCATTTTGACCCAGTGATTCTCCTTCTGGGATTATATCTGAAGAAACCCAAAACACTCATATGAAAGAACATGTCAATTGCAACATTATTTACAATCGCCAAGATATCGAAGCAGCCCAAGTGTCCAGCTGTAGATGAGTGGATAAAACAACTATGGGACATTTACACAATGGAATACTACCCAGCTATAAAAAAGAAGAAAATTCTACCCTTTGCAACAGTGTGGTTGGACCTGGAGAACATTATACTATGTGGAATAAGAAGCCAGAGAAAGACAAATACTATATGATTTCACTCATACATGGAATCTAATGAACAAACTGAACTAACAAAGAAAAATTGGTACAGATTCATAGATAGAGAGCAGAGAGACACCTGGTGGGGGTGATATGGGTAAGGAGGGATCAAGCAGAAAGGCAAAAGGACTAATAGGCATGGACAACAGTGTGGTGATTGCTGAGGGGAGCGGCATGTAAGGGGACTAAATAGTAATGAAAAAATACAGTAGTGATAAATCAAAAGAGAGATGGGTCCAAATTTGTAATTAAAAGCAAGGAAGTTTAATCTTAGAAGTACAATATATGTCTACCAAATACACACATTTCTCGAGCAGAAATGTGAGGAATGATCCCAGAAAGCCAGACAGCAAGTGGTTATTCTCTATATACGCACATACACACACACACACACACACACACACACAAACTGAAACTGCATCCCAGTAATGCCAAAACTACCAAATGATAGCGTAAAAATTCAGTGAGCAGACTCTTGTTCTGTGTGATGCCAAATGTACAACAGTCATGTTATTAGCGTTGTTGTACAAGAAGTAACAGTTTGACATGGTGTCCTTGCATGGTATGTGAGAAATTAGGGTTGTAGTCATGAGCTCCAGGTTGTCCCATAGCATGACCAAGATCATCCCCTCCAGGGGATGACAGCCTCTGAAGTTCTACCTTGCCCTGCCATGGATTGATTACTTGATTACCAGAAAAATTGTGGATCTGCAGCAAAGTCAAACTATGATTGCTGAATGTGACTGTGTTCCACTCCTAAGCAAACTGACAACTTGATTTGGGGCTCATGAGATGTTACTGAGGGAGGGCATGTCACTTCTCTAAGATTCATAGAACTGGATGGCCTCAAGAAGAGGTGCATCTTATTTGTCTCAAGAGTGTACTCTCCATGAACAAAATGCACTTTCATTTGAGGTAACAGGTCCTAATTTTTTAAAATATACAAGCAACAACTGACTAACACACTATAAAATATATTCTTGAAAAATTGTAGGAGACAATCTCTCATTCTCCTTCCAACTTTAAGAATTGTATAATTTTTAAGATTTATGTCAGTCCCAGATTTCAGATATACAGATATTTCTAGTTCACTGAAAGAGAGATCAGAGAAGAAAAACATTATAAATGATCAAGGGAATTTAATCATGGATACAGTACACAAAATGAGGAGCTATTACTCAGAAACATGTGTCTGAGAAAAAGTATTTGTCTTTACTTTCAGAGGCTATCAATGTGAAAAAGACCAAGGGCATGGAGTGATTTCAAAGGCTGGCTGTCATATGGTGTACAGGAGACATCAAGTCATCCTCCCTCTGAAAGAACCATAGAAGACACATTTTCTTTAACAGTTTATAGCATGAGTTCTAAAACTGAAGAGGGTACCGGAGTGGAATGGAGAGGGCATGTTGGACTCAATTAAGGAGTCTTTTCAAATTACAGGAGCTCATCCTTTGGAAGAGGGTGAGGGATGCATTTGAAAACATTCTCCAGGAGACTCTCACATGTTTCAGAATCACATTACATGAATTAGAATAAGAATTTACATTCTCTTCTGTCTACTTTTGTTAATGGCTTATCCTCCAAAATTGGCATTATTTTTCTCTGTGACCTGACGTTTCTTCTGCATGGTAGGCTGTCTGGAAATCACTGCCTCAGTAAATAATTTACTCAGTAAAACTGCCTTAGTCATATAAAAAAGAGTTGGTTTTTTTGTCAATTTCAGAAATGCTATTAATCTGTGGTGATAACAATCTTTCACATCTTGAGAGTTTGGAGGAAAAACTCAAAAATGTACAATTGCCCAAAAATGTGGTAAATTTCTTTTTGTGTTGCTGCACAAGTATAAATATATCCCAACTAGACCTCCCATGTTTAGGGAATTTCCTCAAACCCCTTGACTTTTTAAGATTTTGAAATGTTCTCTTGGTACAACTCCCCTAGGTCCCCATACCCTCCAGTACACAGGAAGAACAAGACATCTGTTCCTCCACTCTCTGGGAAAGTATATTTAATTATCATATGCTTTCCTTTTCAAAATGGTGATGGCTTTGTTTTCCCTTTTTTTTAGCCTCCAAAATAAAATCATCCTTCCAATGTTCAAATCAGATAATAGCATCTACAGCAACAATAATAACAGCTAATCCCATAAAACTGTGTCTTCCATATTTCCTGAGAAGAGTCAGTATCAGATGTTGGTTCTTTCAGTTTTCAGGAAAAGAATTTACCTCACGAGACATCTAGAAACAAAGGTCTGCTGAAAATGGGTTAGGGGGAAGCAAAGACAGACTTGACCCCACAATGATAAGTTTTTGTTTCTCAGTCCCAGCAGAATCTATCAAAGTCTGTGTGGGGGCGGGGGGAGAGGGAGAGAGAGAGGAAAGAGACGTACTGAAGGAGATAGGGAAACAGATCAAGTGTGCGAGTCTTCTTCCTTAGAAAATTTAGTAATGCCTTCCATATCTTCACATTATGGTATAAATGATAAAATGAGAAGCAGAAGTTTCACTGGAACTGGAATAAATCTTTGCTGAAAAAAAAATTAAGCAAGTGTAGGTCTGGTATCATTCAAACTTAAACAATCAAGAACCAAAATCACCAACTTTTGTTAGAATTTTTTTTGCAGTTTTGTAATTTTCCTGCTGCCTCATTTGTGTCAAATCCTGTTTCTTCAACAACAAATGAATCCAGCCAAAAAGAAGTTTGCTTTTGTGTTAGCTAGAGCAAGAGAGGAAGAAAGTGTTAATTAAATTCAAGTATTTTGTGAACAAGCATTTTAGAGCCAGACATAGTCCCTGCCCTCACAAAGTGGACATTCGTTAGACATACAATTAAAGACACTGCAGTTTGTTTTGGAGGAGAGCAACTTAGAGTTAGAGGAGCAGATCAAGGAAGCTTCCCAGAGAAGTGATATCTATATACGATTCCCAAACTCTGCTACTTCTCAGAATGTGCAGGAGAGACTTTGGAACTACATATTCCAGACCTGCCTCTCCAATCTTTTAAATCAGAATCTCTAAGAAAGAATGGTATATTTGCGCATGTCCCCAGGTGGGACTGAAGCGGTTTTCTGACCCTGGGTTCTGGGAAGAGAAGAAAAATGAAGAATGTGTAGGAGCTTGGAGCTAAGAGGGTGCATACTGGAGGAAGAACTAAAGCACAGTTGGTATGACTGGTACTTAGACAGCAGTTTGGGGTCTTGCCTGAGAAAACAACCACACATGAGGGCCTGTGCATAACCTTCAGGAGGCTGGACTTCATTCCAAGGACAAGACAGTTGGATGAATGGGGAGCTGATGACTGGAAAGGAGCAGAGGAGGTCCCAAGGGCTGTGGTAACAAAGCCTAGAGGCATTGGGAGCCAAGTCAAAACCACACCCTTCTTTCTCCAGGAGTTTGAAAGAGCACAACCAGTCCTGCAGCCCTTGTTGCATTGCTCATCTCCCTTATTCCTCTTCCCTTTTATCTGTATCCTGTCTGATTTACCACTAGGTAAAAGAGATGAGGTGAAAATATATATGTGGTTTATGATCAACTGTCACACCCTAATTTCCACATGCACAGACAGAAAGGTACACAACTTTTCGAAAGGACAAAGGGATGCTGCAGAAACCCTCCCTCCTTCCAGGCAGTCCTGTATGACTTCTTTCTCTTCTTCAGTCTACTTTAGATGCTTGTTTTAACTGATCTCATTTGTAAATAAATACTGTTCCTTGTTTGAGACTCTCCCTCTGAGGGTGGTACCAGGCTCATGTCCCTAAAATATAGCATATGAATATATAAAGACTGTCCTCCCTGTCATATGACCATGCCCTCTGGTTGCAAATCTCCTGCCTGGCATCATTAGAGAGTCATGATGTCATAAGAATTCAGGTGGACACAGCAGGATGAACTGTTACATTACAGAGGAAAGGTGCAGGCTTCCATCTCGTTACAGCCAGCCTCCCCCTCTACCCCAAGGTGCTTAACCAGCAAAAGCAGAAATCAGGAGCCAATGTCAGAGGAAGATTTAATGAAGACATTCAGTGATAACAGGTCAAGAAATGGATCTTTAAAAACCACAAACTTCTCCCCAAGACTCTGTTTAAGTGAATATAAGCACGGCCTCTGTAGTCTGCCTCCTGAGTTCATAGCCCATTTAGGATGCATACAAGCTATGCTACCTTCAGGAAGTTCCTTAACCTGTGTCTGAAGTTTATATCTACCTTATAGCTTTCAATGAGGAAGGTAAAGGACCTACCTTTTATAGTAATTATGTGAGAATTAAAAGCAATAGTTTATGTAAAATTATGAAAAAGAGTTTGTGAGGCACAGTAGAGAGACACATGCTTGTTTTCATAAAAGTAATACTTGTACATAATATAAAAAGCAAACTGGAGCTGACAAGTTTATCCTAAGCATGAGGAGTCTTTTTTCACCTCTCGTCACCCTTGGTTTTCAGTCCTGCTCCCTCCCAAAATGAACAGAGTTCCACTTGTTAGCTATTCTTTTGACACTTGCTATCATTTTTCTAATAATAAAATTAAATTCAGACCTGACATATCAATTCCTTGTTAAAATAGGTTAGGATTTAACTGTATTACACCAGTACACCCCCCCCACACACACACACAAACACACAGCACTCTCTACTTTGCTGTCCCCACCATCCTCCTGTACTGTTGGTTAACAAGTTTTGGTTATATGCAATTATTGTCCTCAACTAAACCATAGAGTTAACTGTGACACATTTTCTCCTACATATAATTTTTTTAGTTAATGATGTTTGGGTTGTCTGTGCCCCATCACTGACTCTGTCTCTGGCTGAGACATGTGGGGAGCATCCTCACAGGACCCTATGTGTCAGGAATGCTAACATGTTTGATTCCTCTCCTACAGCCCTCTGTCTCCTGCTCTCATTGCTTCTTCTTTTATTCTGGGCACAACTGCAGTTTGTGCCTTCTCTTCATCATCAATTGAGAACTTCCTTTTTCTCTCTCTTTTTACCAGATGCACAGTTTCCTGATCTACATATTTCTTTCTTTATTCCTTTGTCTTACTAGAACAATCTCCAGTAGCTTCTGTAGAAAAGATGCATGGAAGGACAGTATTATGTCTTTAAAATGCCTCCCATTTATTTGCTAATTCAACTTGATAAAGAATTCCAAGTTGTAAAGCATTTCCTTCAGAAATTGAAAGGCATTGTTATATTGTTTTTCCAGCTTCCACTGTTGTTACTAAGAAATCTGGTGCAATGTATGGCATCAGATAGGCACTAGAAATATTGAGGGGAACACTTTGTAAAGTACATGATTGTGTAACCACTATGCTGAACACCTGAAAGTTATATAAAATAATATGGAATGTAAACTGTAATTGAAAAAAATAAAAAATAAAAATAAATGTTACTGAATAAATACTAAATACTAAAATGTTCATTATCTTTCAGGGTAGTGAGTATTATTTTTTCTTCTTTTCCATGTTCTAAAATTTGTCTCAAATAATAAAGATGTATTATTTTGATCATTTAAAAAGTTAAACATTTTTGAAAAAGAAGTCTGTTGCAATTCTAAAACTCAGGCCTGTGTATGTGTGCTATTTTGTTTTGTATTTTTTTTTTTAATCTGTAGAAGTTTCTGCAGTTTTCTGTTTATTCCTCTTGTTCTGGAATTTTATAATAATGGGTTGGGTATTTTGTTTATTTTGTCTGCTTGCTTTTATTATTTTGGAATCTCAGTGTAGAAATTCATGTCCTTCAGTTTTGAAATTTTTTCTTGAACTATATCCTTGATAATTTTATCCCTTTCTCTTTCTGGAATTCTTATTTATTACATATTTTACTTACTGAATTGAACCTCTATTTTTCTTATCTTTTTTATAAGGATAAACACCATCTTTCCTCTTTCTTCTAATTTTTGAACAATTTTTAACTTTATCTTTTTGCCTCTTTATTATTTATTTTAATTATAAAACAAAAAATCATATATAATTTTTAAACATATTTTTAAAATGTTTACTATTTTTAGTTTCCAACAGCTCTTTCTAGTTTTCCCATTGCATACAATTCTTATCCCATAAATGGGATAAGAATCCCATTTATGTATCCCATTTATGGGATAAGAGAATATCTCTCTTCTCTTTCTGACGATAGTAATTATGGGAGTATTTGTTTTGTTTTAGGTTTTTTTCCTCCTCACGTTGTTGTTTTTTCAAATATTCTTTTTTTCTTTTTTTTTTTTTTAGTTTATTTTACCTTTTAGTGGGAGTCTTCCCTAAGGAACTGGAGATTCTTTCCTGTCCCTTAGATCTATGGGAGAGAATTAGAGAGCTAATTACAAACTGTGTGTCTCAGTGGGCTTATGAGATTTGCATTAGAATGTCAAACAGGGATCAGCCATTTCCCTGGGTGATACCAAATGTCAATATCAGCAAGTCTTTTTTCTTGAGTCAATCAATTTTTCTAGAGAGAAATCCTCCAGTCTCTAGTTACTGCCAGGGTACTGGGGACCTCAGCAGTGGAGGGACCTGGAGTAGGGAAATGCATCTCTCTGTAAGACATAGTCAGTGAATCTATCTGTTCTTACTGTAGCAATATATCCTGCCTGTAGCTGCCTTGGTAAATCAGAATCTAGATTCTGTGCTGCAACTTCTACAGAAACTATGCCTGCCTCCTTGTCAGGTTAGAGGAGCAGTCACCCAGCATTATGGGAGGAAGAAGAAATGATATCCTAACTACAGAACTTCCCCTTGCTAAAGTACCTTTTCTACCAAGTCCCAGCCTGTCCCAGATTCTTCATTATTATTTCTTTCTGAAGGCCCACAGATTTTAGATAAGTCTCTTTCCAATTCCTCTCTGTTTTCCATGTTCTGAAATTTCATGAACACTTGTAGCCCACTCTGTGTTCTCACATAGTCTCTTTGTCCTTTGTCCTTAAACCTCTTGAAATTATTTATTGTCAGCTTTGAAGCACTTGGGAAGAAATATGGGCAACCATGTGTGTTCAGGGCATTTAATGATGTAAACTCTGTTGGTGTTATTATTATTAATAAATAACAATATTATTATATAATATTACTATTAAATAATCATTCTTCATGTCCTCTCTTCACAATGAATACAATTTTACAAGGAGGTATCTGTAAGTGAAAGTCAGAATCTGCTCACAGTGTGCTTCTCAGCCTGGCTCTATGAAGACCTCCAGAGTGGAAAATTCCTCCTCCTCCCTCTCAACAAATTGTACCTCTTCAGTGGCTTTCCCAGAATTTTCTGGGTTCCTTTCCTCCGGAAGCTTTTTAATAGCCCCCTGATTATGTTTTGAGATTTCATTGACCCTTTGTATTTTTGCAATTCCTCATCTCACAAATCAATCTTACTATTTCCACATTTCTTTCATTTCTTACTATTTTCAGTTGCCTTGATTGGCTTTCTCCTTGTCAGGTCATCAGCAGGTCTCAATAATTCAGCTCACAGACCACTGACCCAGCAAGGCATAATTACACTTCAAATTAAGTCTTTTAAATGTGACATGTGGCCCTCAGCTTCTCAGAGAAAAGGCTCTGTGTGGGAGTGAAATAAAAAAGGAAATGAGAACAAACAATTGTTGCTCAAAAGTTTCCCAATGATTCCAACAAATATTGGAAGAAAAATTAGTATACCCAAGCCATAGAGTTGAGAATCCAAGAGTATTCTGTGAACTGAAGCTGTAGACGAAGATCAGTGGAGACCTCACATCTGTCCCAGACTGTATAAATGGAGAAAAGTAAGGATGACCCTCTCCCCTTCTTAACTTGGATTTCTAAAGTGGAACAAGCCAAAAATCCTTTCTTTGCCTGGAATATAAATTACTGGCAATCCCTCACAGTACCTTTGGATACTGGGACTCAAATTTCTGAACAAAGCTTTAATTTCCAGTCCTGTGTCTTTCTACCTTTCTCCCTAAGTACTGCATAATTTTCCTCCAGAGAGACTTGAAATTATGGCTACAAGTGATATCTCTGCTCTTCTGAATGTTTCTCCTGACCTTGGGATTCTCCACCTTACTTATTTATGTATATACTACAGGGTGTAAGTACCTTGAAGGAGCTTTCAGATCTAGAGTGAAAGAGCAGAGGAAAAAACCTAGAGAAAAAACACATGTGTAACACAGCACAACAGCAAATGTAGAGAGTCTTGAGGTGACATCTGCAAAAATCTGATAACTTCCTTTTTACCAAGGGACAACACTACAAAACCAAGTTAGGAAAAATATAGTCATGCAGTATGTGAGTAAAGTTAAATAATGGAATAATTTAGATAAAGATATTGTGGTTTGATGAAAAACCCTGAATTATAATTATTTAATACAAAAACAAAAACAAACAAAAAAAACCACTGGCAAGATCTCAAGTTAGAAACACTTGAATGATTTAACTCTCCATTCCCACCGTCCCTTAGCAAACTGCACAATACATTGAGGAAGCTTACCAATGCTACAGAATATTTTGGTTTAATAGAAAGCTTTTTCTATTTTTAGCACCTTTGCTGCTAAAATTCCACATCTTATCCCCTACCTTCTCTTGGATTGAAAAATACTGAATTCACAGAAGAGATCATAAAAAAATGACCTTTGAAATAAAATAAAGTATGTTACGATTTGTCAGATACTTGATGGAAAGAAAGTTCTTTAAATTTCACCCCACTATCTGTTGCATTTCCCCTGCTCTCCTCCCTAGAAACAGTGATTAGTAAGACTGAAAATGGGAATTTGCACCAATCTCAGACCATTCAGTCTACAAGCCTTTTTTTAATAAACAAAAGAACTTCTCCCAATCACAATACTACATTCCTTATAATTTCCACAAAATTTACCCAATTGTGAATAATAAAAATAAAAGAATAGTTTACACAGAAGTAATTTTCAAATAATTCTTCTATCCACATTTTTTTTCTTCTGGTAACTATATTTGTAATGTCTGTAGGAAAATTAAAGTGTATGTGTAAAAGAAATTTTGAGAAGTTTAATAAATTGAGGGAAACCATAGCCAGTTGAACAAAAAAGTGTCAATTTGGGGGAGTTATTAAACTAACTAGCCATCAGTAAAAATATTAACATGGCCAAAGGTTCTATATCTTTCCATAAGTGGTGGTTTTAAAGTAACATTTGAAAGCTTGCATCACACTCGCTGTGGTGCAGCTGCTGTGCTGTTTTTCTTGGCATGCATCAGGGTCTTTGTGGGGACTGAGTAAACCTAAGCTTTGGAGCTGAGCAACTCTAGAACCAGACTGCTGGATGGTTCTCCTGAGAGCTCAAGTATTTGAGTGAAAAGACATGCATAAAACTCACTTCTTGCTTGGATGCAAGGAAATATAGACACTTAACCAGGTGTGAAAATATGCCTGAGCTTCTGTAAATGTGGTGTTGGATATCACTGATCTCAAGGGATGCTGGGACATGAGCTTTCCCAGGCCACAGACTCTCAGCAGAAAAACTCACTTCCTCAGTTCACACTAAGGAGTGTCCATCTCTACTTTGTTGACCTAGTTTCCATAAGGCTTTCAATTAGGAGTACATTCTTTTTCTTCCTTTACTGTTTTCAAGTTTAGCCCAGGTCAATAAGCAACTGAAGATTTTGGACAGCAAATAAAAAGCTTAATCAGCCTCCTGATCAGTGAAAATGCTCTCTGAGTCTTACAGCACTTGAGCCTTTGGCATTCTTCTATTCAAGATAAGCCTAGATAATATCTGGGATCAACTGTAGTTGATAAAGTTTGAAGTATCCAAATGCTTGCTTCTTTTTTTCTTTTAAAGAGAACTTAACCCTATTACACTCAAAAGTACATTAAGTACATGGTTTCCTCACCAAAATGTTTTATAACTTTAAAGTTTTCTTTAAAGACAAAATATAAAAGTGGCAAGAAACTTTTGCAGCAAAATTAGTTGCACATGGGATGCTAACAAGACAAAGAAGAAAATGTTTCAAATTGACAGAGCTGAAAGATACAATCTTAATATCTGTAGAAGTTATTGGAGGCTTTATTTTGAGGAGAGCTGGTAAAAATTGAAAGAACAGTTTTATAAAAGTAAAAAATCCATGCACATCACTTTTACAAAAGATGATCACTTTTCCTGATTACTAGGGCATCGTTCAGTACAATAGAAGTCGCAGTCATTTCAAATGTACTTTACATCATTATATATATATATATATATATATATATATATATATATATATATATTCCTCATTAAAGGACCTAGTCTCCTTTTTCTATGTCCTAAGGTGGAATTATAAAGAAAGATCTGTCATCTTATTGAGAGAGAAAGTTGCTTCAGTTAAATTGGCAACATAGACCACCAGCCTAGAAAGAACCCTTTCTGTGGCATCTGACTTGCATTGTCCCTGCCTTTTAACTTCTGCTTAAGGGCCTGCAAGCATGACTTCCTGCCTGGTGGTCCCTCTCCCTCCCTGTAGACCCAAACTCTACTCTGCACATGGCTGAATGTGCCCAGAGCATGCCAAAGAACAGAACAGTTGCCTCCTAGGTACACAATGACAGTCAAAGTGCATTGTCATACTATAGTGGTTAACCACAACAAAGTGAACATTATCTCCATGATACAGTGGGAGAAAACCAGGAATGACATGCATCCTTGTCAAAATTCGCATGCTAGTGCACATTGGAGGTAAAGGTAAAGTGACTTTGGGTTTAGATACAGCTAGGGAGTGTTGGTTTGAGAAACAATACAGTGTCAAATAAGAATGTTTCAATTCAAATAATTTCAACTTATTTAATATTGTTTGTTATAGGAACCCAGAGGGAAAAAGATCACTTTGACTAGGCAGTTTGGGAGAATTGTATAAAGAAAGCAGCACTTGAGCAAGGTTGGAAGATGAGACAGAGTGTGGACTCAAGGTGGAGTGTAGAGGAGAGTGCATGTGGGCAGAGGGAATAGTCACAGTCAAGCAGCTAGCCAGCATGGGGGAGGTATAGAGAGAAGGGGCAACAGAGAAGCTGTGGTACAGCTGAGGTCCCACCTCGCTTGTTCTGGCTTCCATGCCAAGCAATCTAGACTACTCTATAGACAAAGGGGAGCCACTGAGGTTCCTGAACAAGAGACTGCTGTGATCACAACAGTATTGTTAGAAAGGGGAATTTGGCCATGCAAATGGGTTGGAAAGAGGGAGGACAGCACTTGGAGGCTGTTGAGTAATCCCTATGTGAAGTGAAGATCTGAGTCACAGGTGATAGTGGGGCTAGAGGTCAGGGACAGATGGTAGAAATGGAACAAATGATGGTCAAAGACTCAGACTTGGACCTGAGGGGTGAGAGAGAAGGAAACTACAAGATTACCCAAGTTCCAAGCCCAAGAGACCAGGATGGCTATGTCACCAAACATGGATCCAGGGAACCTGTCTTAGATAGGTCTCATTTGAGGAGCAACCAGGCATTCAAGTCCAGTCTTAAGACAGAACTACAGAATGAAAGAAGCTAAGAGCCAGAATGATCATGAGTAGGAGGGAGCAGGGAGTGGTGGAGTCTGCATAAGGTAAGATCCCAAGGCAACTAGCACAGTGCTGCTCACTTAGTAAATATCAATAAGTACCCATTAATTAAACGAATGAGAGTGGAGAAAGGGGGAATATATGAATGTATATTCATTGGCCCCAGTTACAACAAAGATTGAACTCAATGAAAGTCAGATACAAATAAAGGCTGAAAAGTATCACAGACCTTAAAAAGCAGGTGCTCCAGAAAGCTTAATTAAATTGAAACCATTCCTGCCATCTAAAATTTATTTAGTAAAATAGGCATAATGTGATGTAATTGTATCATAGAGCATCACTTCCATTAATAAACTATAGCAACCACTTTGCAAATTCAAGAATATCTTGGGCATTGCTCTGCTCAATCAATTATGAAATCAAATGAACCCATGACATTCTGCTAAAGTTGAGGAATTTCTGAATCCAAAAACCCAAGCAACCTGCTTCCAGAGAGGCTCATTACACTGGATGCCCAGCGGTTTGAACATCTCCTCGAGTACAAAGCTTCAGTGCATCAACTGTTGTAAATAGTTTTGTTTTGTGGGTTTTTTTTCCTTACTGAAACTAGCAGCATGTTACAGCAGCTAAGTTATAAACACTGGTTATTTCTCCAAGCACTTGATTATATTTCTTTCTCATTTCTTGACAGGTTGGGTGTTAGTGGAAGATAAATGCGGGTATTCATCCAAAAAACTGTCAGTGGCAGAAAAGAAATGGAGAACTTTAATAATATTAATAACTTGTATTTCTATAGCATTCTTACATAAAAGAACTTAGAGTGGTTTTAGAACTTTTTATTACACCAGTGTACATGGAAAATATAGTATTCATGTTATTGGCTTTTTAGCTTGGTCAATAAAACTTGCTGTACTCTACCAATAAAGAGTATTATTAAGATATCAACTTTTAAATCTGAGCCCTCCTTTTGTGAATGGTTAATTTTTTTTCTAAACCTTCATAGTGAATGTATCATCTGAAATGATTTTCACTAAAGTTCCCTTGGCTACAGACTAACCAGGATTAATAATTTAAAGAATAATGGCCTTTCACTTTATTATTTTTTAAAATAATTTTGCCACAAGAGTGATGATGGGGGATGGATATAGAAAGGAGAGGGTGAGTTGGGCTAGTGGGGATGGGAGTGTATAGAGAAACCCCATATGCAAAATTTACCTTTTAACTATAAAAAATAAATCTTTTAAAAAAGATATTCTACCTCTGTCAGTAAATTTCAGAAATTTCTTAGTTACTCCTCACCTTTTCTCAAGCCAGCTGCCAAGGATAAGGTAAAATGAGTTCCAGCTAATGGAATTCATAAATCATTTGTAAAAGCCTGGGCATCTTTCATCTTTTAGTATTCTTTGGATTATTCTAAAAAAAATTGGCAGCAAAGGCATTCAAAATCCCTCTCAGCCACTGTCCCCTTCTTGCTGCTACAAACCCACAAAGGAAAAAGGAAGTAGGGGACCGTTGGAAACTGTCCTGCCTGGTTTCAGAAGCCGTAACCCCACTGACAGGCAAAAAGCTCCCACAGCTAGGGGATCTTGGGACCATAAGCCACTAAGGAGACAAAACTCATCCTCCCAGCAGGGACACAGCCTCTGCCCCCTTTACTTCACCCTGCTTGGTCCCTGGAGGATAGCTGGATAGTCAGTGATGGGTAAGATTCCTCAAGGGAGGAACAACCTAAGATAGGCACTGTCATGAAGGGACTATCAGGGAAGGACAGGGGATGTGGAAGAGGCATAAAAGACTCTCACCCCTCGGCTTTATCATCACCTGAGTCCTCATTCCTTCTATCTTTAAAAAGTCTCCTAATCTCTTGGCTGCCTTGCTTCCCCCACCTGATTCACGCCTGAAACAATGCTGAGGGGAGGTGCAGCCCTGTGCCAGAATGCAGTTCTCAGCGGGGGGTGGGGGGCGGGGGGCGATCAGGCCTAAGAAAGAATGCATAAAGTCCTGTGAAACCTGCTTTGATAAGAATGCCCTCAATTAAGGGTCCAAGCACAATATAAGTTTGTTTCTTAAGGTTTTACAACTGAGTGGCATCACTCTGTCTACCAGACCCTGACTCAAAAAGACTCCCGTGATTCCAGAAATGTTATCTGTAAACCATAACTCCTTTCTTCAATATGCACCCCTATGCAAGCTAAACTCAATAAAAGCCCATTGAGAGAGAGGCATGACACTTTTCTCCTCTGAAAAACTGGTCAGGCTTTCCTCCCCAAGCAGATCATGTTTTGGTAGACTTATTCTCATCCACAATGGCCACAGGAGCTCTGAGGGCAGAGCCCCCCCACAGGGGACTAACAGGTTTGTCTTCCTGACCCACCAAATGATTTTGCCACAGGCAGATGGGAGCAAAGACTGGATCTGGGTGGTTATGAGAAAAGTTAGCAAAGGTAGAAAAGCACAACAGAGACACTGTTCCACTTAGTCCTCAAATATTCATGGAGAGGCTGCTGAAGCTAGTCTTCTGAGGGATTCAACAATAAATGAAACACAACTCCTGTCTTCAAAAAATATACCAAAGGAGGAACTATAAAACTCCCCATTTGCTGCTACTGTTAGTGATGGTCAGGCCAAGGTTCCTTCGCTCTGGGCCCCTTGGGCTATTACAGGTCTCTCACTATACACCTTCTCAACCTCAAGGATGTGACAAGGGAGTGTGAACTGTTTAGTGTGTCTTGGCCCCACTCTTTTCTCTCCTTTGTGGAGCTGCTTCCTGGAGCACCTCACCAGCCATTTCAGAAACCTGTCTTCCAGCTCACAACTTCCTCCCTTCTCTCATACATCAAGAACCGGCATGCATTTCTCTTGTGATCAGACACAGCAATGCATCTTGAACAAGGGACATTCACTCTAAAGTCAGGAGGCTGCTTTTCTTGTATGACATATGGAAAGCCAGGTCCTCCTTTACTTTAGAGCCACCACCACCACCCCAACCTTAAAAAGAATTTAAGAGTCTGGATACTTACACTTCAGGTTTTTGGCTTACTCAGGTCAGGCTGCTGTAACAAATTACCAAAGACTGAGTTACTTAAACAACAGTCATTTATTTCTCACGGTTTTGGAAACTGGGAAGTGCAAGATCAGGGCACCAGCATAGTTGGGTTCTGATGAGGTCCTTCTCTTGGTTTACAGGCAGCTGTCTTCTCATGTGTCCTCACATGACTGAAAACTGACAGAGGAAACAAGCTCTCTCATGTCTCTTCTTATAAGGACACTAGTCCTATTCATGAGAACTTCACCCTCACGACCTAATTACCTCCAAAATGTCCTGCCTCCTAATGCCATCACACTGGGGTTAAGATTTTGAATAGGAATTTGGGAGCTGGGGTGACACATTCAGTCTATAAGCAGCTTCATTGCTGTTTAAGCTATTCCAAGCATTATGAGTTGGTAGGTGAGGCAGTAATTTTGTAGAAGGGGCCCTTCCTGGTATCTCTGAAACTACTCCATTCTCATGACGGCATGTCATTGTTCAACCTCAGGCTGAATGATCTATTATAATAAACAATAGCTACAAGTGGCTGTTTAAATTTAAATTAACTAAAAAAATTAAAAATTATAGTCTCAATCACTTTAGCCATATTTTAAGGGCCTAGTAGTCACCATATTGGACAATAAAAAATTTCTGTTTTTGTGGAAATTTCTGTTGAACAACTCTTCTCTGAATCAATATTGACTGAGGATCACTTTCAGATATAAAGTTCACACAATAACAATTTAACACTTATCACAGTAAAGTATTTAAACTATAATTATACATGATAATTTATTCTCCCATACATGCAAGGATCAGACACAATATTTTTTTTATTATATATCTGAGAAAGAACATAACAGAGACTTCCCAGGTTCAGTAAGGACTCAACTGAAATTAGTTTAAAAAAACTGCTTATCTTTTAAACAGGCTTAGTCTTTGGAGATCTATGTAAAGAGGTTCTTCATAATTATAATAACTCTTACACATACTCTAAAATTCACATAAATATTATAATCTTTGTATTGTTCCTTTCATGTCTAATAAAAACACACACAGAAAGCCTACAGTGTGAAAATCATACAGTACCATATGCAGAGCAATCTCCAGCCAATCACAGGCATGGCTGTGAATTACAGAAATCAGGAGTAAAGAAAGCAGCATTCAATGCAAAGAAGATCATATGACAGCTGCTCATAAAGATCCTCCTGGTGCTGTGGTATCTGGGGAATCTTATCTGGCCTCTTAAAGCCCTGGTTGGCACTCTCTTTCTTACTGACAACAAATGAATGGCCTTCCAACACAGAACACTCTTGGGCCTTTGCTTTCCATGGACCTTTCCTGAAGCTCACCAGTGGCTGTGTCCACGTGGTCTAGTAAAGGTGATGAAGGTGACACCACAGGAGAGAGGTGTGAATTGCAAGCCAGCAAGATTTCCAGAATGGCTAGCTTGGTGACTGAACTTGATGGAAAAGATATATTTCCATCCCTGACACATCTCATCTCAACCCCAGTCAAGATCCCTCTCTATTTCCAACCCATCATTCAATGCAATGAAAAAAATTTAGAAAGCCATAAAGCAGGAACCAAGTGTACATTCTATAGGTCTTCCCTGCCTCTTTCTCCCTGCACACACTCCAGGTTTTGCCCAATTTCCAAAACTAATTCCCCTTCCCCGGGATGGCTTAGCCTGAGGGCAGCTCAGAATCATAGTCACACAGAATCAGCTTCTCCACTTGAGTATGAGCTAAAATACAACCCAAAGACCCTTGCTCTGTCCTGCCTACATCCCCACATGAACACTCTTGCTGGTCTATCATGAGACCCAAAGAGCAATCATTCACAAATGAAGCCATCAGCCAACACATACTTACAGGCATTTATTATAAGTCCAAGTTCTTTACCTTCATGAAACTTCAGACAGAAGTACTCTCTTTTGTGAAATGCAAATTAGAAATGAGAGTGACATGCAGTCATCAAGGCCCTAGCCATTGATGACTGACTGTTTCTAAAGCATGTGGAACAGCAGGGACAGAGGTGGCACTAAGGGGCAAAAGAGCAAAATGGATACAAAAGGGGGTGCGACAAAATGTCGATGGTATTAGAGATACTAAAAAAAAGAAAGAAGGATCCTAAAGATCAGCCTTGGCACAACTGTGGTTAAGAACTCAACTTAAACCTCCTCCATTTCACCATCAAGAAGCTTCTGGAGATTGGAATGGAGATCCAAGATGGTGGAGGAGTGAATGGAAGCCACACTAATCTCCTCCCAAGACCAATCTGGAATTATAACTAAGTTGCAGAGAAATCATCCTGAATAACCAGCTGAACAAGAGCTGGAGAGAAGCCTTATAACCAAGGACGGACAGAAAATACCACTTCACCACAGGAAGACTAGTAGGGTGTGCAAAGGAGGTTTGAGAGCATTGACTAGGCTCCCATGGGTGGCAGCTGAAGTTCCAGAAGAATATTTCAGGGGCCAAGGGGTTGCACCTGAGAAGTGTAGGGTTTAAACCCCAAACTAGACTCCTCAGCCTATAGCAGTAGAGCCAAAAAGAAGCCCAGATAACATCCAGCTGTGAAAATAAGCAGGATTTCTGTCTGCTAGGAAGAGACAGTTGGAGATATAGAGAGCCTCTTAAGGAACCAACACACAAAATTTCATTTGTAGCCACTTACCCAGGTTCCAGCACAGCGAGGGCAGAGTGGACTAGAGCTACTTGGGGAGAGTCTGGTGTTGGTGGCTCTGGGAATAGAATCAAAGGAATAGCCACCAGGTTCCCTGTGCTGAGTCATTCCCCATACTGCAGAAGTCATATTTCTTAGGCAGAGCACTCCTCTCCAAGTGGTATCAACCTGAGGGAAGGCAATAGCCCTGCCCAGAGGATTGTCCCAACCTGTGGTGTTTAAGCCCAGCTGCTGATTACAGCTTGAGGCTATATCACTGATAAGTTTAACATCTAAGGCAGAAAATACAAAGACGCAGCCAAAATGGGAAGACAAAGAAACAGACCCCAAATGAAAGAACAAGATGATTCTCTAGAAGAACTAGATGAAACGGAGGCAAGAAATTTATCAGATAGAGAGTTTAGAGTAATGATTATAAGGATACTCAATAACATGAAAAAAAGGCATAGGAAACATAAAAAAGGACCAGTAAGAAACAAAGGATGCAATATTTGAGATAAATAATACACTGGAAGGAATAAACAGTAAGTTAGACAAAGAAGAGGATCAAATCAGTGATTTGGAAAACAAGGTAGAAAAGAGCACCCAGGCAGAGGAGCAGAGAGAAAAAAGAATTTGAACAAGGAGGAAACATTTTGGACAAGGTGAAGTGTAACAACATTTGCATCATGGGAATGCCAGAAGGAGAAGGGATTTAACAAGGGATTGAGAACCCATTGGAAGAAATAATGACAGAAAACTTCCCTAATCAGGTGAAGGAAAAGACACACCAGTCCAGGAAGCTTAGAAAATCCCAAACAAATGGGACCTAAAGAAGCTTGAACTGAGATACATCATAATCAAGATGACAAGGCATAAAGACAGGGAGAGGATCCTAAAAGGCATGAGAAAAGCAGGTAGTTACCTACAAGGGAGCACCAATTAGACTGTCATCTGATTTCTCAACAAAAACATTTCAGGTCAGAAGGGAGTGGCATGAAGTATTCAAGCTGATTATAATCAAGGAGCTACAACCAAGGCCACATTACCCAGCAAGGTTATCATTTAAAATTAAAGGAGAAATAAGGAGCTTCCCTAACAAGAAAAATCTAAAGGAGTTTGCTAACTCCAAACCAGTATTACAACAAATGTTAAAGCACGTGCTTGAAGAAGAAGGAGGAGGGGAGTGTATGGGGAGGAGGAGGAAGAGGAGGGGAGAAAGAGAGGGAAAAAAGAAAAATAGCCTAACAATAAAATGACACTACATATGTATCTATCGATAACCACCTTGAATGTAAATGGCTTAAGTGCTCCAACCAAAAGACATAGGGTATCTGCATGCATAAGAAAACAAAACCCATATATGTGCTGCCTCCAAGATCCATCTCAGATGGAAAGATACACACAGACTAAAAGTAAAGGGGTAGAAAAAGATATTTCTTGCAAATGGAAAGGAAAGAAAAGCTGAGGTAGCAGTTCTTATATCCGACAAAAGAGACTTAAAACCAAAGCTATGTTAAGAAACAAACAAAGACACTGCATAATGATAAAGAGAACAATCCAACAAGAGGATAAAACCCTAGCAAATGTTTATGCACCCAACATAGGAGGACCTAAATATGTAAAGCAAATCTCAATGAACATAAAAGTAGAGATCAACAGAAATACAGTCATAGTAGGGAAGTTTAATACCCCATTGACTTCAATGGAAAAGATCTTCCAGGCAGCTAAGCAACAAGGAGACAGCAGCCTTAAATGACACACTAGACCAAATGGATTTAATTGACACCTGCATAGCATTTCACTCCAAAACAGCAGAATAAACGTACTTTTCAAGTGCATATAGAACATTTTCTAGGATAGACCAGACACTAGGACACAAACCAAGTCTCAATAAATTTAAGAAGATTGAAATAATATCAGGCATCTTCTCTGACCACAATGCTATGAAACTAGAAATCAATCACAAGAAGAACAATGAAAAACACTAGAAAACATGGAAGCTAAATAACAAGTTATTAAACAATGAATGGGTCAACAATGAGATCAAGGAAGAAATCACAAGATACCCTGAAACAAATGAAAATGAGGACAAAACAATACAAAATCTTTCAGATACTGAGTAAGCAATCCTAAGAGGAAAATCCATAGAATTACAGGCCTATCTCAAAAAATAAATTTAAAAAAATCCTAGAAGAAAAAGCTCAAATAAACAATCTAACTTTACACATAAAGGTACTTGATAAAGAAAAACAGATAAGTCCAAAGTGAGTAGAAGGAAGGAAATAATAAAGATTAGAGTAGAAATAATAAAACTAGAGTCTAAAAAAATGACATAAAGATCAGTGAATCCAAAAGGTGGTTCTTTGAAAAGATAAACAAGGTTGACAAGCATTTAAACAAATTCATCAAGAAAAAAGAAGGACTCAAATAAATAAAATCAGAAATTAAAGAGGCAAAATAACAACTGACACCAAGAAAGTACAAAGGATTGTAAGAAAATATTATGAACACCTATATGCCAACAAACTGGACAACCTGGATGAAATGGATACATTTCTAGAAACAGACAATCTTCCAGTACTGGATCAGTAAGAATCAGAGAATCTGAATAGACAGATTACACCTAATGAAATCAAAGCAGGAATCAGAAAACTCACAACAAACAAAAGCCCTCAACCAGATGTCTTCACAGGTGAATTTAACCAAACATTCCAAGAAGAACTAATACATCTCCTTCTCAAACTATTTTGTAAAATTCAAGAGGAGGGAAGGCTCCCAAAATCATTTTACATGGCCAACATTATCATGATACTGAAACCAGATAAAGACACCACAAAGAAACAAAATTATATGCCCACATCCCTAATGAACATAGACACCAAAATACTCAACAAAATATTAGCAAAGTGAATACAGCAATGCATCAAAAAGATCATACACTATGATCAAGTAAGATTTATTCTGGGAGTGCAAGTTTGGTACAATTGCAAACCAATGAATGTGATTCACCACATTAACAAAGTGAAGGATAAACCCACATGATCATATCAATAGATGCAGAAAAAGCTTTGGATAAAATCCAAGACCCATTTATGATCAAAACTCTCAGCAAAGTAGGTATAGAGAGAATATACCTAAACATAATAAAGGCCATATATGATAAGCACACTGCCAGTATCATATTCAAAGGGCAAAAACTATAAGCATTCCCCTAAAGATCAGTAACAAGACAGGAATGTCTTCTTTAACTCTCTTATTCAACATAGTACTGGAGGTCCTAGCCACAGCAATCATACAAGAAGAAATAAAAGACATCCAAATCAAAAAGGAAGAAGTAAAACTGTCCTTTTATGCAGATGACATGATATTGTACATAGAGAACCCCAACACCAAGAAACTACTAGAACTGATAAATGAATTCAGTGAAGTATCTAGATATGAAATTAATATCCAGAAATCAGTTGTATTTTTATATGCCAATAATTAACTAATAGAAAGGGAAATTTAAAAAAATGATCCCATTCACAATTGCTACAAAAAGAATAAAATATCTAGGAATATATCTAACCAAGGATGTGAAAGACTGGTATGCAAAAAATTATAAGACACTGAAGAAAGATATTGAAGATAGAAATACATGGAAACATGTACCATGTTCATTGATGGGAAGAATTAACATCTGTAATATGTTGATATTACCCAAAGCAATCTACAGATTCAAGGCAATTTCTATCAAGAGTCCAATGTTGTATTTTACAGAACTAAAACAAATTTTTCAAAAATTTATATGGAACCACAAAGGGTCACATGTAGTAACAGCAATGCTGAGAAAGAAGAACAAAATTGGAGAAATCACACTACCTAATATGAAACTGCAGCATAAGGTCATCATAAACAAAACAGCATGGTACTGGCATAAAAACAGACACACAGATCAAGGGAACAGAGTAGAAAGCCCAGAAATAAACTCACAGTTTTATGGTCAATTAATATTCAACAGAGGAAGCAATCACGTTCAATGGGTTAAAGATAGTTTATTCTATAAAAGGCATTGTGTCCTGGCTGGTGTGGCTCAGTGGATTGAGCACTGGCCTAAAAACTGAAAAGTTGTGGGCACAATTTCTAATCAGGGTGCATTCTTGGGTTACAGGCCAATGTTTCTCTCCCTCTCTTTCTCCATCCTTTCCCCTCTCTTTAAAAATAAATAAATAAAATCTTAAAAAATGGTATAGGGAAAACTGGACATGTAGAAAATGAAAGTAAATCACCTTATACCACACACAAGAATAAAATCAAAATGAATCAAAGACTTAAATGTTAGACCCCAAACCATAAAAACTGTAGAAGAAAACACAGGCAGCAGAATCTTGGGCATTGCTCTTCCCAATATTTTATTGGATATATCTGTCTAGGCAAGGGAAACAAAAGAAAAAATAAACAAATGGGACTACAGCAAATTAAAAAGTTTTTGCACAGTAAAAGAAATCATCAACAAAATAGAAAGACAACCCAAATAGTGGAGAATATAATCACCAACACAACTCATAAGGGATTACTATCCAAAATTTATAAAGGCCTTACAAAACTCAACACCAAGAAAATAAATAAATAAATAAATAAATAAATAAATAAATAAATAAATAAATAAATAAATAAAACAATTTAAAAATGGGCAAAGGACCTGATTACACACATCTCCAAGAAGACTTATGAATGGCCAATAGACATATGAAAAGATGCTCAATGTCACACTAATCATGAGAGAAATGCAAATTAAAACCACAATGATATTATCACTTCACACCTTTCAGAATGGCTATCACCAATAAATCAACAAACAACAAGTGCTGGTGAGGATGTGGAGAAAGGCAAATCCTTTTGCACTGCTGGTGGGAATGCAGATTGGTGTAGCCACTGAGGAAAACAGTGTGGGGACAACTCAAAAAATTAAAAATGGAACTGCTTTTGACCCAGTGATTCCACTTCTGGGAATATATCCAAAGGAACCTAAGACACTAATTTGAAAGAACATAAGCACGCCCATGTTCATTGCAGTGTTATTTACAATCACTAAGATATGAAAGTCGGCGAAGTGTCCATCAGTAGATGAGTGGATAAAACCACTACGGGACATTTACACAATGGAATACTACTCAGCCTTAAAAAAAAAGCTTTAACATTTGTGACAGTGTGGATAGATGTAAGAATATTATGCTAAATGAAATAAGCCAGTCAGAGAAAGATGAATACCATATCATTTCACTCATATGTGGAATCTAACAAAAAAAAAATGAACTAACAAGGAAAATGGAGACAGACTCATGTGGAATCTAATGAACAAACTGAACTAACAAGGAAAATGGGGATAAACTTATAGATGGAGAGGAAGTTGACAACTAGTGGAGGGGGAGATGGAGGGATTCAGCAAAAAGGCAAAAGGACTCAGAGACCTGAACAGTGTGGTGACTGCTGGGGAGAGGTGAGTGTAAAGGGACTAAATGGTAATGGGAAAAAAATACAATAAAGTTAAATTTTAAAAAAGAAACTTCTGGAGGTTCATTACAGGCATCTTTTTCTTCCTTAGTTTTCTCCATTTCTCCAAATACTTAGACATGTAACACTTAGAACATTCATTACTTCTCTAAAATTCACATATTAACATACAACTACTAAAGACAGAATATTTATGTCCTTCCAAAAGTCATATGTTAAAACCTTCCCTTCTTTGTGATGCAACTAAGAGGTGGGGCCTCTCAGAGGTGATAAGTTCTGAGGGTGGGTGGGATAGTGCCCTGATAAAAGAGGCCTCAAGGGCCTCCCTTGCCCCTCCTGCCATGTGAGGACACCAGGAAAATGCTGTGTTCTATGAACCAGAAAGTGGGCTCTCACCAGACACTGAATCTGTCAGCACCTTGATCTTGGACTTTCCAGCCTCCAAAATTTTGTGAAATAAATCTTTGTTGCTTATAAGCTAACAAAGCTATGATATTTTATTATAAAAGCTAAACAAGACTAAGACAACAACCCTAAAGCAATAAACCTTTCTCTTTGTCATATTCTCCTCATGAACAGAAACAGCCCACCATTTCAGCACCAACTCTGAGACAACTGTCATGCTTCCAGGGAGAGATGTCAGAACAAAGCTCATTGGTTGGGAGTTATCCGTAAACACTTTTTTGTCTTCCAGGCTGGGTGGGAATGATGTCTTGAACAACATAAACCATACTGAGAAAGCTTCTAAGCTTGCAAGGAAAGGTGGGCAGGATCAGCTACTGAGCTGCTTTGTGACCCCACCAAGATGACAGTTTTAATTGCAGTTGGTGGATGAGCTAATTATGGCCTGAAAAAGTTAGTACTGGGGTTTCAATGAATGACACACTTTTTTTCTGGAAACACTGCACAAAGTGACGATTCTTAGGCAATTCAAGTGTTTCTTCAAGGGTTTAGAAAGATATTTAAACCAAAAGAGTTCAAGATAAAGGTTAAGGGAAAAGAAAGAGTATCTGCAACTGTGAAGGCTGAGTGGTGAGCAGGAAGTAGAGTTCAAAGGAGGCAGAATGATAGCTCACAAAAGTCAGCAATAAGTGGGAAGGCACAATTAATTGGATCAGTCTGTGAAGGCCCAAAATAGCCTGATAGAAAGATGATGTAATATCCTGATTCCCAAGTTAGGATCCCAAATCTTCCATATGACTAATAATTAAAGCCAGCCCTTGAGAAATAAATTCATTAATTTGTATATTCAAAAGGGTGATGAAGTTAGACCTTTGACCTTACTCCACATTTTTTTCTGGGGGTAGGGAATTCTGCAAGATCCTCAAAAAAAAGTTTGGAAGCATTCTACATAACCATGATGAATTTGCAGTCCTAATGAGAGGAATAGGAAATAACCCTACCTCCAAATGTTTAGCCACATCATACACAACCCCCAAAGTTTGCTTTTGAAGACTCAGCTGCTAGCTTCAGCATGTACTTCAGAGATTCTACTGATGGTATAGTCATGTTTTCTATTTCTTCATTTTGTTACCCAACATTTATATTTGCAGGCACACATATACATATACTAACATTACCAGGAATTTGGGCAGGAGCAGAACAATTAGTTCCAGTACAGCAAACAGAGGTGAAAAATAGGCTGGTGGTTTGGGCCTCAGAATGGAAAACAGGTACACATTGAGACAGCACTCCCTCTCCAGCTCTTACCTGTGAGAAGCCCAGGGTACGAGAGGAAGAATGACTCCTGTCTCTGTCAAATGAGGTATTAGAACAATCAGGCTGAATGTTAAAGATCATTTAATTTTTTTTCATGCAGTTTTTAAACTGAATAATGGCCCTACCTCTACACTGGGGAGGTGTGTTATTCAAGTTTTGTGACTTGGAACAAAATAAGTGAGAAAAAGCCATTGAAATACATGGTATTGGCAGTTGAGAAATGAAAAAAAAAAAAAAGAAGTTTTGTTTATTGAAGAAGAATCTTACTCTCTACTTCCAGGAATGGTCAGGGGTTCTTTTCCCCCATCAATAAGAAGCATAAAGTGGCCACAATGTTAGAAGAAACAATGGAGAGTGAATTGCATTGGTGGTGGGGTGGGGGAAATGTGCCAGCTGGGAGGGAACAGCTGAAAGGCATCACTAGAGAGTGTGTGAATGTGAGTTCCACATCCAGGGCAGCTGAGAGCAGGGAACTGGCAGAGGCCAACACCAAAGGCATGAAGAGACTGGGAAACAAAAGAGCCCCTAGTTATTGGACAGTACTGGTCAGAATCACCTGTTATGACACAGGGGCCAGTGGAGGTGGGGAGGGCCTCAAGCTCAAGCTCAGAGATTCTGGTTTAGTAGGTCTGGGATGGGGCCAATAAATTTACACATCTAACAAACTCCCAGGTTGTCCAGTGCTCCTGGTACTGTAGGTAGATGCATCTCTGCAAGAGAGCTCAATTATGATTCAAACTAGACTATTGTGAAAAACAATCTTCATGTTCCTTTAACAGGCAACTCAATGTCATACCGCAGGTCCTCAAATAAAATCAGTTTGTTTAACATTGGTGAAGTGCTACAGGAACTTAATTATTGTTTATATCAGTGTAGCCTGCAGTGAAATTGGTTTCATTATATGTTATTTCACTGGAGTTTCAAGAACCTACAGACAACGGTAAGTGAGGACATACTGTATTCTCTTAGGCCTTTGATAGAAAATGATGTGGACTTGCTTGCAAGTGAGAAGCATTAGCCAGTCCAGTGAGCCATGTTCCAAGAACCAGGGGAAAGGGCTCATTGCCAACTGTTGGTTCTTTGCGACAGAATAATCTCTGCCACAGGGGCCATATTGGAAACAATTTGGTTCAATTATATACACAGCTTTTTGAACCCTTCTCTAAATTAATGGAAAGCCTTGGTGTTGTCATCCCACTTCCTTATGTTCTCAGTTTTTAAGATACAACTCAAGATATTACTGAATATTATACCAGAATTTTTTCTCCCCTTCTTCACAGCCATGGTTTATATCTAGGCCTATTAAAAGTCCTTGAAGACTTCTGAACATGTGTCAAGAGATCTGAGAATCACATTAGCTCCAGAAAGAGAGCTCAGGTTGTTCAACACTTTGGCTTTGTTTGGTGTTGAAATTGATTTGGTGGTGATGGGATCAGTTGCTGTCAAAGGGAAATTGCAGGATGTACATAATACATTTAACTGAAAAATTCAATAACTCCCAGACTGGTATATTCTGTTTGGCCATCTAAAAATTTTGTCCCTAGGTGACTTGAGTGAGGAGAGCCACTTTACCTAGTAGTTGAAAAGCCTTACTTCCACTGTAAAAACCATTTCAGCACTTGTTCATTAAATTTACATTTAAAACATCAAAGCGGATTTGCAAATCTGGAAAACATTTATGTAAAATTTAAATGGGGTGTCACTTTGGCAGTGTAAGTGGCATGAACTGTTTGATTTTCAACTATTAGCAGATGTATCTGACTCTGGGATTAATGCATTTATATTCCAGGAGAAATTGTATACACAAAGTTTTGACCAAATTTTCCTAGAAAAGAAAATCAGTTTAAATATATATAGTGTGGAACTATTCTTCTATATGTAGTATGTGTCTATTTGTGTATATGAGAAAAGAGAAACTTTTTTTCAAATTTATGTTTTTTATAGCTCTTCATATCATAAATTCTGCATCAAAAACACTGAAGAACTTAATGTTATACTTTCATTTTTGTTTGAAATTCCTGAGTTCCAAATTTGTGAAGTCCTTTCTTTTCTGGTTCATATTTACATTTGAGAACTTCCTTTAAATAACTATCTGGTAATTGGTCATACCAGACAATGCCACAAAAACCACACAAACTAGAAACATATCTAGCCCTCTACAAGTCTAAAAGTTTTCTCGAATATTTTTTTTTTTATAATTGCAGATTCCAGTAAATGAATGATACTATGACTCAGAACTTCAAACCCTGGGGAAAAATAAAAAAAGAAAGTTCAGGTCTTAGCCTACAATACTTTAAAAGATTAAGTGCTTTCTGTAACTCATTTTAGTTCATGTTTATGTCACTACTCACTCCCAAAATCATTTGATGTGACTTGCATAAGTACACATAAAGCAAAACAAAAAAATAAGGAAAAACAAAAATAATTGTCATAAGTATACTTTATTAGAAGTCTGCTATATATGGGGAAGTGCCAGCCAAGCCAGAGGACTCAATTTTTGAAACTGTTCTTTAAAACTTTTTAGATTTTTATTTTATTTATTTTTAGGCAGAGGAGAAAGGAGAGAGAGAAAGAGAGAGAGAAACATCAATGTGTGGTTGCCACTCTCATGCCCCTCACCAGGGACCTGGCCCACATAATGCAGGCATGTGCCCTAATTGGGAATCAAACTGGCAACCCTTTGGTACCCAGGCCAGCGCTCAATCCACTCAGCCACACCAGCCAGGGCTAATTTTTGAAACCAGTTTTTAAAAATAAATTGTTCAAGCACTGGCAGGGAGCCTCAGTTGGTTGGAGCATCATCCCATATACCAAAAAGTTGCAGGTTCCATCCCTAGTCAGGGCACATATCTAGGTTGCAGGTTCAATCCCTGATGGGGGCACGTGTGGGAAGCAACTGCTCTATGTATGATTCTCTCTTTCTTTCTCTCTCTCCCCCACCACCCTCACTTTCCTTTCTTCTCTCTCTAAAATCAAAAAACACATCCTTGAGTGAAGATTTAAAAAATGATTTTTTCAAGAGAAGAATAATTAGTTCTGGTGCTAATACTGAGATGTAAGTGAAATTTTTGCATGGTTCGGTGGAGAGAGAATACTCTGGAATATTCTCAACAGCTTACATCCCTCCATGTAGACTTTGATTGCACACTAGAGAACTTGATGAGATAAGAGCATGGGGCAGTAGAATGACACCCTACAGTAAAACAGCTATACCCTCATCTGTCTTAATCCCAGAAGGACATTTTGTGTATCTAACCAAGTGGGTGGACTGCATATTCTTCAAGTGGTGTTTGTCCCTGGGCATTATCTTGAAATTAAACCTTTGAAAATGTTGAAAAATATCTCCCAAGCCTCTTTCTGTGTATCAATTGGGGAACTTTTTAAAAATGCAGTCTTCAGTGATATTTTTGAAATATCAATGCCATTTATCAATCTTTACCATCTTCTCTCTGCCACTGCCATAGGTTAGTCATCATTATAACTCAGCTGGAATTATTGAACTCTAATCTCCTTCAGTCTACGCACTTTGGAAAGAATTAGAATAGTTTGGATGGAATCAAGTTTTATCATCACAAAGCACACCTTTGACTTTAAGAGTCTGATTTTCTTTTGCATAGCAGAATAAATTGTGATATATGTGGATCTCAATGTGCCTTTCCAAACGTCCTGATCCCATACATATTCTGCACTTTCCCATCTCTTTATAAATGCTCACACTGTTTCCTCCAGTGGAAATGTTTCTTTGGTCTCATCCCAAATGAGGATCTAATCCTGCAAGTGTTCAAGTCCACTGAACTGTGTATTCCACATGTCAATTAGAACAAATATCTTCCCCAAAGTTGGAGTTCAATTAATATTGAATGAGTAAGCAAATTAATGTTTATCTTATAATTTTCTGTTGGCTGCATCATGCATGAAAGTAAAACTTTTTTTCATTATTTAATTCAATCCTTTCAGGAGGAAACAGTCTTTTTGGCCTATCTTGGTTCTTCTTGGAAACCCAAGAGAAAAGCTTTCATATGTGACCTTTCAGAGGAGGTAAGAAACCTTGCCAGTGAGCCACATGCATCCTCTTAAGACAACATGAATCCAAGCATCAGTGTGAGGCAAGCGTAGTCATGGCATGGGGAAATCCACAAGATAAGCATTTGCTCAAGATTGTGAGAGCAGGCTGCTGGACATCAGAGCAATAGCACAGTTAAGAGAGAAGTACGAGAGTTCGGTAGTTTTGTTCGCTCTTAACCTATCTGCTATATTACAGGGGCAATAACACCACAGGATACCGTGATATGTCAGAGGAAAATAGCCTGGTAATAGGAGTAGAGCTAGACCTCATTAAGATGAAACAGTGTCTGGTATCCTTGAGTTGACAAGACAGAATATGAAATTGATGTGGTCAGCATTACTGCCAAGCTACATGTGAAAAGAATCAAACAATGTGACAATTCACAGCACTTTAGGATGAAAATACTCACAAATGAAACAGAAGCTTATTGCATGTAAACCTCTAGCCTTAAATGCATTTGAAAAAGACTTGATTTCCTTCCATACTGAGATCATTCAGAACAAATCTATAAAAGAAATGAGGTGTGTGTGCATTTAATATACTCTTGTCAAAGCCCTACAGCAAAAGGTGGTGGTAGGATTAATTTAATTCTCAAACTCTCATCCTCCTGAAATCAGTATGGGCATGCTTCTAGTGATGAAAAGACAGAAAGTGTTTCATGAAAAAGGGGTGGGGAAAGACAGCTGGATACTACTGACTTCAAGAACATTCCTGCAGCTGGCCACAGTCCTCAGAGATCTTTAACCATTTAATAAAAAGGATATTAGTTATTCAGTGATCCTTTGCTATCTATCAATTCCTGAAACTGTAGGTAAGCTAGAGGCATCTGTTTACAGTGCCCCTTAGCTAGTGAGCCACTCAGTCTGTAAACAAAAAAGCCTTTATTCACATGACAGTCCACATTCTCGGTGACTTCAAAGGAAGATGGGCAACATGCTCTTGTCTGAGAAGAAAATAGCACTTGTGGCCTTTCATTCCATGTCAGGTTTGGTATTGCTTGTTGTTTTGTCTTATTTGATTAACAAGAAAACTCGATCATTTTTTCCCCAACCAAAGCATTGTCTATATATACTACCTTTTGTCTCCCGCCCAGAGAACCATCTCCAACATTTTGTCTCACCAACCTTGCCACATTTATAAAACAGACAGAGAGCCATGTTACGCTGACAAAGCAGTTTTTAGGCTCCTTGGGGTGCTACAGAGGTCATACCTATTCTTGAGACTCAACCTTGAGGGGATGGCTCCAATACCCCTCCTCCCTTTCCTGGTGTTAATTATTTTTTTAAATATATTTTATTGATTATGCTATTACAGTTGTCCCATTTTCCCCCCATCATTCCCCTCCACCCTTCACACCCCCTCCCACCCACATCCCCCCCTTTAGTTCATGTCCATATGTCATAAGTTTTTTAGCTTCCACATTTCCCACACTATTCTTGCCCTCCCCTTGTCTATTTTCTACCCACCATCTATGCTACTTATTCTCTGTACCTTTTCCCCCTCTCTCCTCCTCCCACTCCCCTGTTGATAACCCTCCATGTGATTTCCATTTCTGTGTTTCTGTTCCTGTTCTAGTGGTTGGCTTAGTTTGCTTTTGTTTTAGGTGTGGTTGTTAACATCTGTGAGTTTGCTGTCTTTTAACTATTTGTATTTTTTATCTTCTTTTTCTTAGATAAGTCCCTTTAACATTTCATACAATAAGGGCTTGGTGATGATGAACTCCTTTAACTTGACCTTATCTGAGAAGCACTTTATCCTCCCTTCCATTCTAAATGACAGCTTTGCTGGATAGAGCAATCTTGGATGTAGGTCCTTGGCTTTTATGACTTGGGATACTTCTTTCCAGGCCCATTTTGCCTATAAGGTCTCTTCTGAGGAATCAGCTGACAGTCTGATGGGAACTCCTTTGTAGGTGACTGTCCCCTTATCCCTTGCTGCTTCTAGAATTTTCTTCTTCATTTTAATCTTGGCTAATGTAATTCTGATGTGCCTTGGTGTGTTCCTCCTTGGGTCTACCTTCTTGGGACTCTCTGAGCTTCCTGGACTTCCTGGAATTCTATTTCCTTTGCCAGATCGGGGAAGTTCTCCTTTATTATTTGTCCAAATAAGGTTTCCACTTGTTGCTCTTCTTCTTCCCCTACAACTACCCCTATAATCCGGATGTTGAGATATTTACAGATGTCCTGGAGGTTCCTAAGCCTCTCTTCATTTTTTTGAATTCTTGTCTCTTCATTCTTTTCTGTTTATTTGTTTCTTTCTTCCTTCTGGTCCACTCCATTGATTTGAGTCCCAATTTTCCTCCCATCTCTATTGGTTCCCTGCACATTTTTCTTCATTTCACTTATTGCAGCCTTCATTAGTTCATCTAATTTGTGAACAAAATCAACCAATTTTGTGAGCATCCTGATCACCAGGGCTTTGAACTGTGCATCTGATAGGCTGGCTATGTCTTGGTCACTTAGATAAATTGGCTCTGGGGCTTTGATTTGTTCTCCCGTTTGAGCCATTTTTGGGTTTTGGGGTTTTTGTTTTTGTTTTTGGTCTGGTTGTGGCTGTTACGTAGTGAGAGGTGAAGCCTTAGGTGTTCCCCAGGGTGGGGCAGCCCAGTGGCTGGGTTGTGATGCTGTATGTGGGACCAGGGTCTGAGAGGAAACAATGGCACTTGCTCTGCTCTCTCTTGGATTCCAGTTCCTTCCACCACTTCCCCTTTGTCTGGATTATATGTGTGCAAATGTGGGACCACCTGGTCAGCCAGCCACCTTACACTCCCTCACTGGGTCTGCCCATTGCCACTCCATGCCCCGGGGTCCACTAGCTGCCACCTGCACATCTGGTTCCACCGACTTCCACTTTTTCCTGCTGCAACTCCACCCCTCTTATGACTGGTCTGGATGAATGGTTGTCAGACTTCCGTACAGTTCAATTTTTCTATCAGTTCTGGTCATTTTCTTGTTTCTAAATCTTTGTTGTCCTTAATTTTGTTTGTGTGAAGAGGCACAGTGTGTCCACCTACGCCTCCATCTTCGCTGGAAGTTGGAAGTCACACTTTTTGGTGTTAATTATTTTTACAGTGAGAAATTTAGGGTCTTGAAATAATGTGAAGTCACATTTTTAAAAAGCATGAACACATAGTCTACTTCTTAATTTTAAAAATATCAAGTTAAGTACTTATATGTAGTAGGTATTGCAGTGTTAAAAAATAAATTTCTTGTTAGACTATTGCTCTAGAACAAAATGTTTGTTGCATAATATAAGTCTTTGTAGACTGTCACCTTATTGGACATAGAGCTCTTCTTCAGCCAACTGTGACCACAATAATAAAAGATGAAGTTCTTGCTGTGAGAAAAGATAAAGCAAACAAAAAAGCGCAACATGTTTCTTACAGAGATTTACTTTGAACCGTGACACATAACAATTGCAAAAGAGGGTATTACTTTCCTATAATTCTTTTTTTAAGATTTTATTTATTTATTTTTAGAGGAAGGGAAAGAGAAAGAGAGAGAGAGAAACATCCATGTGTGGTTGCTTCTTGCATGCTCCCTACTGGGGACCTGGCCCACAACCCAGGCATATGCCCTGGCTGGGAATCGAACCCATGACCCTTTGCTTCACAGGCTTGTACTCAAGCCACCGAGCCACACCAGCCAGGATTACTTTCATGTAATCCTTTATAAACGTACCTCATCTGAACAGTTGATTTTAAAATTAAGAAACAATGGACTTTTCTAATTGTAACCTTACTTCTTAACATAAATAAATTCTTTCAACAGGGCAAAGGGGCAATGTGGTCTAGGAGAAAATGCTAAAGTGACACTGCAGAGTTTCAGTTCTGTTTCTGAGTGATGAAGACTCCATGAGATTCTGAAACTTTCTCCACTTGCAAATTGAGATTCAACAATTGGCTTCTCAGAGACTGACAAAAATTCATCATAATAACAATAGCGAGAAGAAAGCTTTCGAACTTTATGAATACACTATTTTAAGGAACTATCTTAAAAGACATCTTTCTGGCTTTGACTCTCCTGGTAAATTTTATCTAAGGAGAATTTCAATGACTCACAGGGTTAAAAATTTTTGTCCAAGTAGAGATAAAATAAATGTGGAGTATGTGATAATGGCAAGATGAGAGGAAAAGCAAGGAGCTCCAAGTTGACTTGATTCAGATCCATCTGCCAACACACCCCTGTGAGGTATTTACTAGTCAAGAGGAGATGGCAGAGTTTACTTCAAAGTGATGCTGGGGGTCAGAAAACAAGCGCTACAAAAAAATCACCCTTTAATTTTCACTGAGAAATGCGAACATTTCATTTTCCCCATGTTTAGCATACAGTAGAGACTTACTTGTTAATGAACTCTGTGTTTGTGAGGGAGTTTTTGTATGTGATTTAGAAAAGAAATGTGAAAATCCCACAAATAGAAGAACCATCATTTCAACATTAATATAATTCCCTTTCCTACCCATTTCTCACAATCATGTATTCTTGATGCATTTAATCTTTTGTAATGGTTCCCATAGCAACTCCCCCTGGTAGCGGCAGAGCTGAAGGCTACTGGATTCTTAAAACCTAGTTCTGCCATGAGCAGTGTTTTTTTTCTTTCTCCCTTTTCATTTATTTGTTTACATTAAACCCCAGGTATCTTAGAACTCTCCTGCATTGACCCTCACACAATATGATCGGAGATGAGAACATGAGATCCTTTTCCCTTGTTTAAAGGCAAAATATGTCATTTTTGTATTGTTTCATTTTTGATTTTCAAAGCAAGGGCCCTGATTCATTTAAATGTGCATTCTCTCACCACTTACAAATTCCTTAATAGCACTTACAAACCTGAGGAGGTGCTCCTTAAAGGGATATTAATTAAAACTGGTTCCTAAGGAGTGAAAACATCACCTCTGCTCTGCCCTCAGTTCCAGGGTGACCAGGAAAACAAGACACTGAAAACTCCATGTAAAAACTCATGGGGTGACACAAGCTGCTTTTGTAGTGAGCTTGGGCTAGATAATACTTAAGAATTCAAATGGTAGGACATAGTTCTCATTTCCTTCCTGTAATTTGTTTCTGTGCCCTCAGATAATACCAACTCTGAGGAGTGGGCTCGGAGAGTAGAAAATCAAATATTATTATTAATCACTGTAATTACTTTTCTTGGCCTAACTGTGGAGCTGGGATACGAACCAAATTCTCTTGAGTGAAGTCATAACTAAAACATGTTGCTAAGCCACCATTACCTCATCCTTAGTCACTTACAACAAATATTTCTGTAATTTTTTCTAAAATATAATTGAAGTTGTTTGCTTACATACATTTAACTTATATGAGACAGGTTTAAAGCTCTTTTCCCTAAAGATGGAGAAAAGTCTTGCTCTTACTCCCAAATATCCCAAAGACTTCACTATAAACACAACCAGTTCAAAAATTATTTATATACATTGGTATGAGAATACGCTTCTGCTTACCAGTTGAGGAAGATTACAGTTTCAGAGTTAATAAAACTAAATACTTGGTTTGAAATTATAGCAGTTACACTCCTAATACTTTAGTGATCCATTCTCTTTTCCGACAAAGGAACATCTAGGACCTGTTGCAACGCTCTCTATAGGGTGCCATTCACATTGAAAAAGGCATAGATTTGTGTATTTATTATGACCATTTTCCAGCAGATGGAGAAAATCTTTTGATCTTAAACAAATCAAAACAGCACATTATAACAATTTTCTGAAGAAAGTGCCTTTTTCTAATTTGTACAGAAGCAAATACTAAATTGAATATATTAAATGTATTCCATTTAAAGCCACCAACCTGGGTCATAGAATACATCAAAATACTTTGAGATTTCTGGTCAAATGAAACTATTGGTTATATTGGTTATTTCATGCTATACTCATCAATTATTAAAAAAACTGTTTGAATTTTTAAACTAGTGGATTTAATATCAAGCAGTCAAGATTGCCACCACATAAATGCAATATTTTAATCATTTATTTACGTGTCACTGTGACTTAGCTTTATGGATGGCAAGAAACAAAAACTTTTATTTTGTGAGCTAGTTTAGACACACTGAATTCTTATGCAATTTGGAGCATATTAATTTACCCCACCTACTTTAGTTTCTTTACCTAAAATCTATTACAGAATCCTTGTCTCTTTGTTTATATAATTTATAAGGTTAATTTGATCCACTGACACTTTTAAGAAAGTACGATTTTTTTGGGCTATAAGACAAACACACATCCCCTCAAATTTGGGAGGAATAATGGTTGTTAATGCTGCTGTTGAGTTCCATTTGCATTTACATTGGTGAAATATTATGTTATTTATGTTATTAAATATTTTACCACATTTTTTGCCTCAAAATTTTTTTCCTATTTCCTCCTCTAAAACCTAAGTGCGTCTTATGATCCAAAAATATGGTATAATTGCAATGTAATCAAAAGACACTGCCTTAAAAATAAGTAAGTCAAATGACAGCATATAAGCAAGACATTCAAGTAAGTCAATTCCTATATTCTTTCTTGAAAAACATATATTGAGGGATAATTGACACGCAATAAACTGCACATAATTAAAGTGTACAATTTGATAAGTTTTTATTTATGTATACACCCAGCATCTCCACAATCAAGACAATGAACATATCCATCACCCAGATAAATTCTTCATGTTCCTTCATAATCCCTTCTTCTTGCCCCTCCTCTCCCCAACCTTATTCCAGTCCTCCACTGATCCACCTTATTTCACTATAGATTAGTTAGTATTTTATATAATTTTACATAGAAACAATTACATAGTATAAATTCTCTTCTGTCTGGATTCTTTCACTCAGTATAATTGAGATTCATCCATGTTTCTGCAAATATCAATAATCCATTCTACTTTATTGCTGAGCGGTATTTGGTTATATGGCAATACCAGAGTTTGTTTATCCATTTAGTTGTTGATGGACATTGCAGTTATTTCCAGTTTGGGATTACTACAAATAAAGCTACTAGGAAGATTTGTGTATAAATATTTGTCTGAACATATATTTTCATTTCTAGGAGTAAATTCACTGGATCATATAGTAGGTATATTTTTAACTTTCTAAGAAACTTAAAAGTTGTTTCTAAAGGGGTTTATTCATGTACATGCCCACCAGCAGAATATAAGAGTTCCAGTTACTCCAATTTCTTGCCAACATTGGTATCATCAATCTTGTTAATTTTGGACATTCTGTTTGGTGCTTAGTGATACATAATTGTGGTTTTAATTTTTATTTCCCTATTTTCAGCATTTTACCATAAGCTTATCTGTCACTCACATATCTAATTGATGAAATATCTATTAAAATTTTGCTCATTTTGTTTTTGGTTGTCTATCTTCTTATTACTGAGTCATGAAACTTCATTATATATTCTGAATACAATTCTCCCCATCAATGTCTATCTTTTCTTTCTCCCTGCAATGCTTTCAAAGAGCAGAGTTCTTAAACTGTTGAACTCTAATTTATCAAACTTCTTTCTTTTATGGATTGTGCTTTTGATATTATATGTAAGAAGTCTTTCCCTAACCAAACATTAGATTTTCTCCTACAGTGATAGATTTTTTTCTACAAGCTTTATCATTCTATGTTTTATATTTAGGTCTGTGATCAATTTACAGTTAATTTTTGTATATGGTGTAAGGTGTGAACTGATGTTTACTTTTGCACATATAGCTGTCCAATTGTTCTAATAAAATGAGTTGGGCAGACTGTCCTTTTTTCCCTTGAATTGCCTTTGCAAATTTGTCAAAACTTTATGGACCTTATATATGTGTCTGCCTGTTTATGAACTCTGGAATTTGTCTATTTTTCCTTGAAGTTCTATCAGGTTTTGCTTCCCACAATTTGAAGTTCTGTTACTAGATGCATTAATTCTTACAATGGTGTGTTCTATAATGAATTGATCCAGTTATCATGATAAAATGACTGTTTTATCTTGCTAATATCCTTTGTTCTAAAAACTTCTTTAATATTAATAGAGTCACTGAAGCTTTCTTATGTTCCATGTTAGTTAGTATTATATAGCTTTTTCCATCTTTTACTTTTAACTTAATAATGTCTTTATAGCTAAATGGTGTTTTCCCCAGAAGCATATAGTTAGTTATCCTTGTTCTTTTCCCATCTGACAATTTCTGCCTTTAATTTTAGTGTTAGGCCGTTGTAATTTAATGTACTGATAAAAAGTGGTTGAGTTACATCTATCATCTCACTATTAATTTGTATTTGTCCTACTTATTTCTCATTAAATAGTTGAATTATAGTGATCATTTTACTATGTATTTGTCCCATCCATTTCTTGTTCCATTTTTCTTTTTTATCTGCTCTACTTTTTGGATTGAGATTTTAATAATTCTCTCATTTTAGAACTATTCATTGGCATCTACTCTGTGTCAGGCATTGCTATAGGCACTGGAAATATAACCATAAGTAAAAAAGACAAAATCCCTTACCTCCTAGTGGGAGAGATAACAAGGTGACCAGATGGCTAGAGTAGGATGTGCAAGGAGAGTGGAAGAAAACAAAGTAATGGGTTCAGTCAAGGGTCATATCATATAAGGTTTTGTGGATTGTGGTAGGTGTTTGAATTTTATTCTTTGTGTGATGAGAAGCCACTGACAGGTTTTGAGTATGAAAGTAACATGATCTGGCTTACATTTTAAGAGAATCACTCTGGCACCATGTGGCAAAAGTAGAGTAGAAGCAAAAAGAAGTGCACCTGGGAGAGTATTGCAGTTTGCAAGAGAGAGAGGTGAAGCAGTTTAGATGGTAAGTGGTTAGATTCTGGCTGTATTTTTAAGATAGAAATTATATAACCTACTAATCAATTGGATTTAGAAAAGAAAAAAGAGAAATCAGCATGAATTCTAGGTTTTTATCTAAGCAACTACATAACAGCTGGTGATACTTGCTGCAGATGATTAGGTTTCCTTTTGAACATTCTAAGTTTAGGATATTTACCAGATAGTCAAATGGAGAGACCAGTTAAGAAGTTGAAGAGGAGCTAGAAGATGAGGGGAGAGATCACACTGGAGAAGAATATTTATGAGTCATCAATGGATTTGTATAAACTTTTATGAAATTATCTCAATTGCTGTATCCTAAGGGAAGAAGTTTTTTTTTTTTCCTTATGATGCAAATATGGTATGTTTCTTTGTGTTCCAAGGCCAACACACAGAGCTTAGAGTAGTGATAGTTCTTTTAATCATGAACAACAAAAACTGACTCTGAATAATGAAGGAAGGCAGGAAGGCAGGAAGGCAGGAAGGCAGGAAGGCAGGAAGGAAGGAAGGAAGGAAGGGAGGAAGGAAGGAAGGGAAAATTGAAAGGAGTTTTTCCATTCCATCACAGAATTGAAGGAATTTTGAAAAGCATGACACAAGAAAGGCAACAACCAAGGTCAGACCAGAGATCTTCATAATAAGAGTTTGAGGAATTCCTATTAATAAAATTCAGGTCTAATAGCATTAGGTCCCCCAGAGTCATTGCAATGGTCTAAAACACCAGGGGGAGGGCCAACTATTCTTTAACTGTTGAAGAAAGAAGGGGGAGGATCAAGCCAAGGAACATGTATAAAAGACCCATGGACAAGGACAAGGACAAGGTGGGGGAGGATTGAATGTGGGGGGGGGCAGGACAGGGGAGAGTAATGGGGGAAAGTGGGGAAAACTCTAACTGAACAATAATAAAAAATGTTTAAAAAGAAAGAAAAATAAAAAATACATTTTAAAAAAAGAAAGGGACTGAAATAACTCCTTGCTACTCAGAGTGTGGTCCCTGAATTAGCAGTTTGTTTGAAATTTAAACTCTAATATCCCATCTCAAACCTAATAAACCATAATTTACATTACAACAGATCACCAAGTGATTAAAATACACATTAATGTTTGAGAGATGCTAGAAAACTTCCAGCCAAGATGGAGGTATAGGTAGATACCCTTTGCCTCCTCACACAACCAAACAAATTTTAAAACAAAAAAATAACCAGAACCGCCAGAAAATCGAACTGTATGGAAGTCTAACAATGAAGAGTTAAAGAAGAAACTTTTATCCAGACCAGTAGGAGGGATGGAAATGAGCAGCTGGAGTGGAAAGGACTCACAGTAAGATAGTGGCTAGAGGACTGGGGTAGGCAAGGCAGCAGCTGGTATAGCAGCCAGTCCCACATTTGCACGCAGATAAACCAGGAGGAACAACTGGGGAGCAAGACAGACTGCACAACCCAGGTTTCCAGTGCAGGGAAATAAACCCTGAAAACCTCTGAATGAAAAAATCTGCAGGACTTGAGGCAGCAGGAGAAACTCCCACCCCACAGGAGAGTTCACTGGAGAGACCCATGGGACTCTAAAATGTGCACTAACCCACCTACCCAGGAATCAGCACCAGAAAGGCCCAATTTGCTTGTAGGTAATGGAGAAAGTGACTGAAAGTTGGTGGAGAGCTGAACAAGTGGCATTGTTCCCTATTGGACCCCTCCAACACATACAGTATCACAAGGCAGTGATGTAGTTTACCTTGTCCTGGCAAATACCTAAGGTTCCACTCTTTACTACATAACAGGCACAACAAGACAAAAAAATATGGACCAAATGAAAGAACAGACTGGAGCTCCAGAAAAAATATAACTAAGCAGTGAAGAGAGAGCCAACCTATCAAATGCAGAGTTCAAAACACTGGTATTCATGATGCTCACAGAGATGGTTGAATATGGTTGCAAAACAGAGGAAAAAGTGAAGGCTATGAAAAGTGAAATAAGGAAAGTGTACATGGAACAAACAGTAATGGGAAGGAAAGTAGGACTCAAATCAACAGGTTGGAGCAGAAGGAAGAAATAAACATTCAACCAGAACAGAATGAAGAAACAAGAACTCAAAAAAATCAGGAGCACTTAGGAACCTTCAGGACAACTTTAAATGTTCCAATATCTGAATCATAGGGGTGCCAGAAGGAGAAGAGGAAAAGAAAGTAATGGAAAACTTATTTCAAAACATAATGAAGGAAAACTTCCCCAATCTGGCAAAGGAAGTAGACTTCCAGGAAGTCCAGGAAGCTCAGAGAGTCCCAGAGAAGTTGGACTCCAGGAAGCACACACCAAGGCACATCATAATTACATTACCCAAGATTAAAGATAAGGAGACAATCCTAAGAGCAGCAAGAGAAAAGGAGACAGTTACTTACAAAGGAGTTCCCATTAGACTATCAGCTGATTTCTCCAAAGAAACCTTCCAGGAAAGAAAGGGCTAAAAAGAAAGTATTCAAAGTCATGAAAGGCAAGGACCTACATGCAAGAGTACTCTATCCAACAAAGCTATCATTTATAATGGAAGGGTAGATAAAGTGCTTCTCATAAGATCAAGTTAAAGGAGTTCATCATCACCCAGGCCTTATAATATGAAATGTTAAAGGTACTTACCTAGGAAAAAGAAGATGATCAAAACTACGAACAGTAAAATGACAACAAACTCACAACTATGAACAACCAAACCAAAAAAAAAAAAAAAGAACTAAGCAAACCACTAGAACAGGAACAGAATCACAGAAATGGAGATCACATGGAGGGTTATCAGTGGGGAGGGAGAGGGGGAGGTTGGGGAAAATGGTGCAGGGAATAAGAAGAGTGAATGGTGGGTACAGAGTAGAAAGGGGGAGGTTAGGAATAGTGTAGGACATGGAGTAGCCAAAGAACTTATATGTGTGACCCATGGCCATGAACTAAGGTAAGGGAATGATGGTGGGAAGTGGGGTAAAGGGTGGAAAGGAATAAAAAGAAGTAAAAATGGGACAACTGTAATAGCAAAATCAATAAGATGTATTTTTAAAAAATTATTGAGAAACACTAAACTAAGTAATCTTCTAGCCATAAAGTTCTCTGACTGTCTGAATTGGGCAGATATTTTCATACAGTGGCTTAAGCTATGGAAGGTCCTTTTGGATTCTTACCCAAATTAACTTACAATTCCATGTTGATTTGTTTATAGTGTTTTTTTAGTGTTTTATGTATAGTTTTCCCACTGGAGGCTCTGAATATTAACATACATACATACAGAGGTAAATGTAGGTATGTATCTTATGTTCATCTATTTATTTCAACAGTTTATTACTTCAAGTGAACTTTAGAAACCATACTTCTATTTAGATCTCTTGATCTTCCCCACTTTTAAATACCATTATATTAAGTATTGGGTGGTGTTACAATTTTTGTTTTAGTTGTCAGATTTGATTTATGAAACTAATGAAAAGAAATGGTATATTATTGTATGTACATCTATCTGCTCTTTCCATTGTTCTTATTTTCCAATGCCTCAAAATTTGTTCTTTTTCATTTTATTTCTGTTTCAAGAAGTTCCTTTAGTCATTCAAGGACAAATCTACTAGCAACAATTTATTTTAGTTGTTCTTCATCTGAGAATGTCTTTATCTTCCCATCATTACTGAAGGATAGTTTCATCAGTCATAATCCTCATGACTGACAGTTTTCTCTCAGCACTTAAAAAATTGCTGTGCCACTTCTTTCCAGCCCCCATTGTTTCAGATTAGAAATCCATTGTCATTCAAACCGATATGTCCCTGCAGGTTGTTGTTTCTCTCTAGCTATTTACAAGGTTTTTATTCTTTCTTTAGTTTTCGGAAATTTAATTTTGTATGTCTTAATGTTGATTTCTTTGAGTTTATCCAATTTGGATTTACTCAGCTCCTTGAATATATAGGTTTATGTTATTTGCCAAAATGTTTAGCCATTATTTTCTCGAATACTTTTTTGGACCCACTCTCTTTTTCTTCTCCCTCTAGACTCCAGTGATATAAATGTTAGATCTTTTGTTATCATACCACAGGTTCCTGTGGTTCTATTCATTTTTTCCAGTCTCTTTTTCCTGTGTTGTTCAGACTAAATAAATTTTATTGACCTATTCTCAACCTCACTGATGTTATTCTCCATCATACCCACTCTACTACTGAGCCCTTAGTGAAGCATTTTTATGATGACTGCTTTAAAACCCTGGTTCCTGGTGTGCAAGTGATATTTTATCATATTCTGGACATTTTGGCTTGTATGTTAGCAGACTCTGGGCTTTATCTAGATCTCCTGTGATAGCAAACAGTCACTACATATAGGTTTAGCAAAGAGATGTTGGACTAATTTTGTGTACTGTGGTTCCAATACCCACTTAATTTTCAGAGTCATGGGGTGCTATTTTTGTGAGCTTATTTTCTTTGGTGCCACTGGATTCCCACTAGTACTGCTAGTACTGCTTGGGGTGATGGGTATATTTTCCCCAAGCCAGTATATATAATGCCTCTAGGTGGGGAAAGGGATCCTTTGTCCAAGAGTATAAAGAGACTTTGTGGACCAGGTCCTTATTCTGATGGGTTTCCTTTGTTAGAGACACCAAAACACTCAACGTCTTTGGGCAGAGGATGAGGGTCTCAGGTCTAGAGGGGAATTAGAGCACTTCCTCGGTTAGTTTATTGTTGCACTGAGATCCTTCTTGCCAGTGCCTCTCAGTGTCTTTGGTTGGGGAGGGGAGCCCCAGGCCCAGTGAGGCATGAGAGCACTTCCCCTCCCACCCCCCCACCTCCCCCCACCCCCGCATTTATCACTACCAGCACTGTCAGTCAGTCCCTAACTGTTAAGCTTGCATTTGCTGGCAGGGCTCTCATTCAATCCAAGGGCCAAATGAGCCTACCGGAAACTGCTTTCTATAGAGCTTAGGGGTCAGAAAATGCAAAGCCTGAATACTATCTTCCCCTGGGTGAGGGAATCACAAGACACTCTGATGCTGTTTTCCCTACAATTCTGAGGTTTAATTAGTTGTGTTTTCACTATGTAGATTTTTTTAATTTCATTTTGTATTATTTTCAGAGTATAGTTATATACTCTGAAATATATGTGAAATAATATTATTTTCAGGGAGAAGTGAATCTATATTATTTTACCTAGACCAGAAGTCCCTGTATTGAGGGAGTATTTTTTTTGGGGGGGGAGGTGTATTTTTTGTTTGTATGTTTTGTGATTCCATTTACCTCCTGTGTTTTATTAGCTATATTAACTATAACTCTCTGTGGCATTATTTTAGTAATTGTTTAAGGGTTTATAGTATAGTATATATTTTAGCTTCTCAGAATCTATCCACAAATGATATTATGGCACTTCGCATATAGTATAAGGACCTTATAGCAGTATAGTTCCATTTCTTTCCAGCCTTTATGCTATTGTTCTCATACATTTTATTTCTACATATGATGTGTACTCCACAATACATTGTTATTGCTTTAAGCAGTTGATTATCTGTTCAAGACATTCAAATAAGAAGAAGACATTCTTTATGTTACCCACAAAGTTCTTTGTGTATATATAGATCTCTATCTGGAATCATTTTCGTCTACTTAAAGAACTTCCTTTAAAACTGTAGTGTTGCTAATAATTTTTTTAGCTTTAGCTGTCTGAATAAGTCTTCATGTGCCTTTATCTTTCAAAGATGATGTTTTCACTGCTGAAGAGTGAAAGTTTATAGTTTTTTCTTTGAGTGATTTAAAAATGTTGCCCCATAGTCTTCTCTCTTGCATGGTTCCTGGGGAGAATGCTGCCTTTCTTTGTTTTTCTGCATTTAATGTGCCCTTTTTTTTCCAATATATTCTCTTTATCATTGGTTTTAAACAACTTGATTATGATGTACCTTGACGTAGTATTCTTCATGTTTCTTGTTTTGAAAACTCCTTGTATCTTATTTATACTTTCCACACAATTTGGAAATATTTTGGCCGTTATTTCTTTAAATAGTTTTTCTGCCTTACCCCAATCACACAATGTTAAACCCCTTAAAGTTGTTCCAGAGCTCACTGGTACTCTTCTTTTTTTCTACTCTTTTTAATATTCTGTTTTCTCCTTGTTTCATTTTGGATAGTTTCTACTGCTCTGTTTTCCAGCTATTTTTTATTATGCAATATCCAATCTGCTGTTAATCCCATGTATTTTACATCCCATGGAAAAATACATCCCATATATTTTTCACTCAGCATAGGTTTCATCTCTAGCAGGTTGAATTGGTTCATTTTTTGTAGTTTATATTTTTACTTCACATTATATCTCTACTTCACATATTCAATATTTCATCTAGTTTTTATCATATTAAATAGGGTTATAATAACTATTTTGATTGATATCCTTGCCTACTAATTCCAACATCTGTGTGAATTCTGAGTCAGTTTTGATTTTTATTCTCATTATGTGCTATACTTCCCTGCTTTTTTGCATGCCTGATAAGTTTAATTGAATACCAGACACTGATTTTTACCTATTAGCTGCTTACTATGTCTGCATTCCTATAAATCCTCATGCATTTTTTTCTGAGTCGTAGTGAGATTACTTGGAAACCATTTGATTCTCTTGGATCTTGCTCCTAAGTATTGACTATGCTTAGGAGCAAGATGTCTAAGCATTATGTCTAAGGAGAACTTTTCTCACTACAGACAGTATCCTTCTGAGCACTCTACTGAGTGAACTATAAACTATCAGTTTTTTTTTTCTCTGACTGCTGGGAGGAGTAGGCACTCTTTTAGTCCTAATAGAGTTCTGGGTATTTTTCATTCTAATCCTTTTAACTAGTTCTTCCTCTACCCCTCCTGGTTTCCTCAGACAGGCACTGATCACTATTCAGCTGAATACTTGCAGAGGACACCCAGAAGATCTCCAGATCCTCTCTCTCTGCAGTTGCCTCCTCTCTGGTGCTCTGCCCTATGATATCTAACCAACTTGACCTCCCCTTGCTCCTCTATCCTTAGCTCAGAAAGCTACTAGGCTCCATGTGGCTTCCATTTCCTGTGTCATGGCCTAAACACCTTCTCCACATAATAAGCTAGTCGTTCATTGGACTTACCATGTTTCCTTTGTCTCAGTTGCCTCTGTCTTGTATTGCCTGATGACTTAATGCACAATGTCTTAAGAACTTTGTTTCAGACACTTTTTCTAATCTTTTAGCTTTTCATGTGAAAGGATTAATCTGGCCTATGTTAATTTCCCTTGGCCTGAAATAGAAATTTTATTCTTATATTCATTTTATGTAAAAAAGTGATCTAGAATTTAAAAAAGTAAATGTAGGGATATCATTTAGCAGGCTATGTCTAGGTAACACCAGGATGTTACAGTAAAGATGGAGAGAAGTGAATAAGTTTGAGAGATGTTTAAGAGGTATTATCAACAGTGTTTGAAGACTGACAGCCTGTGCAGGAAGTCACAGGAGGGAGAAGGAAGTGTTAACATGTGCCACTGCACACACTGTGACACTACTCACTGACAGTGAACTCTGGAAGAAGAGGTGGTTTGGGTGAGATAAGTTTAATGCAAGATATGTCCAACCTGATTTGATGGGCAGAGTGCTCATGAAGTGAAGAGTGACTTATTAAAAGGTAAGATTAAGTGAAGAAACAGCAATAAAGAAAGTATGTTATAAAAGTAGAAGTAGATAAAGAAAAGAATGTGATCCTGGCTTTCTATGGAATTTAATGGATCATTACTGTGTAAGGACATTTATTTGACACTTAGAAACAGAAATTTCACTGACCAATATTTACTGCTTTTAGCACATCAAAAAAAATTTTTAAATGGCTTTAACTTCTGGTTTTAGAATTAAGAATGTCAAAGACTCGTATTAATGGAATAGACATTTCTTAATGAATTCCTTGTAACTTGTTACTTTTACAAAACTGAATTCTTTTTACTTGCATCATTGGGCTTCTATGTTATAAGCACTATATCTTATCAAGAAAATACTGATGCCAAATGTACAGGGCAGACTGATATGCCAAGCATTAAGCCAGACTGACAAAGCAAGATACAGCAATTAACATCAACATTCAGAGAAGATGATGGGCTTGATTGTAACACATCCAAGAGTAAAATGGAGCCTCATTGTATAAACTGAAAATTTCCAAATATGGAAAAATAATTACTTATAAGGGATTCATTATAAAATATTTACAATAATAATAATAAACTAAAATTTCTAATTCTAAAATCAAAAGGTGAAACCATTTTCAGTTTTTACTGACATGTTAAAAGCAGATAGAACTGTTTCAGATTGAGTCTAAAAGTTTTGATTATGAGCCAATATCAAAAGGGTAGACAGTTTTAGACAGCAATAGCAAACAGTTGTTGAACTCACCATCATGTTTAATATTGTCATGAATTTTGAAATATAAGATCAGTTTAAATACTTGTCCAACAAACAGCATCAGGCTTAAAACATTGACCTTTATTTGCCTAAAATACTCAGAACACTCTCTCTTGTCTATGAGCATGGTTGTTAAATGCTCTGTGTGCAGCCACTAAGCACTTCCAAGATCACAAGTTGAGGCATGGATATTAAGTATACATTTAATCAGTAGAAAGCAGCTGTATTCAAAGTTCCAGCCAAGATGGAGGCATAGGTAGAAACCCCTCGCTTCCTCACAAAACAAAAAGGAGGATAGCAACCAATCTAAAATCAACAAACAACCAAAAGCACCAGAAAAATCAAACTGCATGGAACTCCAACAACCAGGGAATTAAAAAAAAAAAAAAAATCAACCAGAACAACCAGATGAGTGAGGTAGCAGACCACATGAGCTGGCTCAGAAAAACTGAGGCAAGGAGGTGGACCAGGAGGATGGGGCTGGCTATGGCTAGGTGGTGGGCTATGTGGGCATGGCTGATTTAAGGGGAAACTGAGGCTCAGAGTTGACTGTGGCCTACAGCAGTTGCCTCAGTGGGAGAAACTCCCAGTCTCACCTGAGAGTCTGTTGGAAATTCCATTAGAGATGAGCAAGAGAGCTGCATTGCTCCCTCTCTGGCCCCTCCCCACAGGCAGAGCCATATGCAGCAAGGAGGGTTGCCCTGCCAGTGTGAATATCTAAGGCCCTGACCCCTTACAACTTAAGAGATGCACCAAGACAAAGAAATATGGCCCAAATGAAAGAACAGAGCAAAACCTCAGAAAGAGAACTAAACAATGAGGACACAGTCAACCTATCTGATGGAGAATTTAAAGCCTTGGTAATCAAAATGCTCACAGATCTGATTGAGCTTGGTCAAAAAATAAAAACTAAATGAAAGATACCCAAAATGAAATAAAGCAAAATATTCAGGAAACCAACAGTGACAGGAAGGAAATCAGGATTCAAACAATTTGGAACAAAAGGGAAAAGTAAACACCCAACCACAACAGAATGAAGAAACAATTCAAAGAAGTGAAGAGAGTCTAACAAACCTCTGGGACAAACTGAAATGTTCCAAAATCCCAATTATAGGGGTGCCAGAAGAAGAACAACAGCAAGAAATTGAAGACTTATTTGAAAAAATAATGAAGAAAAACTTCCCCAATCTGGTAAAGGCAATAGACTTTCAGGAAGTCCAGGAAGCCCAGAGAGTCCCAAAGAAGTTGAAACCAAAGAGTAACACACCAAGGCGCATCATCAGTAAGTTACCCAAAATTAAAGTTAAAGAGAGAATCCTAAAAGAAGCAAGAGGAAAGGAGAGAGTTACCTACAAAGGAGTTCCAATAATGCTATCAGCTGATTTCTCAAAACAAACCTTGCAGGCAAGAAGGGGCTAGAAAGAAGTATTCAAAGTCATGAAAGGCAAGGACCTACATTCAAGATTACTCTATCCAGAAAAACTATCATTTATAATGGAAGGATAGATAAAGTGCTTCCCAGATAAGGTCAAGTTAAAGGAGTTCAACATCACCAAGTCATTATTATATGAAATGTTAAAGGGACATATCTAAGAAAAAGAAGATCAAATATATGAACAATAAAATGACAACAAACTCACAACTATCAACAAATGAACCTTAAAAAAAAAAAAAAAAAAAAAAAAAACTTAAAAAAAAAAAAAAAAGAAAAACAACAAAGAAAACAAAAGCTAAGTAAACAACTAGAACAGGAACAGAATCAGAGAAATGGACCTGACGTGGAGAAACTTCAGTACTGACAGGGAAGGGAGAAATAGGGGGGCAAACATACAGGGAAGAAAAGCATAATTAGTAGGCATAAAATAGACAAGGAGAGATAAAAATAGTATAGGAAACAGAGGACTCAAAGAACTTATATGTGCAACCCATGGACGTGAACTAAGGGGGTGGAAATGCTGGAGGGTGGGGGGCAGGGCAGGGGGATGAAAGGGGGAAATTGGGAAAACTATAATAGCATAATCAATAAGAAATACTTTTTAAAAAGTGTACATTTAATCACCTGGGAAATGTAAGAAGGAGCATTGCACTGTCTAATTTCAGTAGTAACTATAATCGGCCCTTAATTATATTTAGGGTCTGGTAGATTAATTTAGTTGCTGATTTCAAGACATAGTGGCAAATATTGAGCAGGTTACCTTTCTTTATACATGGTGCACATTTTTTTTATTTTTTAAACTTTTTTATTTTTTATTTTTCAGTGATTTTTTAAATTATTTTATTGTTGTTCAATTACAGTTGTCTGCATTTACTCCCCACCAATCCCCACACCTCAGCCAAACCCACTTCCCTTCCTTGCTTTCACTACTGCCCCCCCTTGGTTTTGTCCATGTGTCCTTTATAGTTGTCCCTGAAAAATCTTGCCCCCATTATCCCCTCCCACCTCCCCTCTCATTACTGTGAGATTGTTCTTAATTTCAATATCTCTGGTTATATTTTGCTGGCTTTTTTCTTTTGTTGATTAGGTTCCAGTTAAAGGTTAGGTCATACAGTATTTGTCCCTCACCACTTGGCTTATTTCACTTAGTATAATGCTCTCTAGTTCTATCAATGCTGTCACAAAGGGAAGGAGCTCCTTCTTTCTCTCTGCCGCACAGTTAATATTCCGTTGTGTAAATGTACCATAGTTTTTTGATCCACTCATTTTCTGAAGGGCACTTAGGTTGTTTCCAGCACTTGGCTATTGTAAATTGTGCTGCTCTGAATATTGGGATGCATAGATTCTTTGGGACTGGTGTTTCAGGGTTCTTAGGATATAATCCCAGGAGTGGAGTTGCTGAGTCAAAAGGCAGTTCCATTTATAGTATTCTGAAGAAATTCTATAATGTTTTCCACAGTGGCTGCACCAGTCTGCATTCCCACCAACAGTGCATTAGGGTTCCTTCTTCTCCACTTCCTCTCCAACACTTGTTTATTGGTTTGTTTATCAGGGCCATTCTCACCAGTGTGAAGTGGTATCTCACTGTGGTTTTAATTTGCATCTCTCTGATAGCTAGTGATGCTGAGCATCTGCATATGCTTCTGAGCCCTCTGTATGTCCTTGGAGAAATGTCTGTTTGAGTCTTTTGTTCATTCATTAATTGGGTTTTTTGTGTCCCTGGAGTGTAATAGTGTGGGTTCTTTATATATTTTGGAGATCAAACCCTTGTCTGAGGTATCATTGGCAAATATGTTTTCCTGTACAGTTGGTTCTCTTTTCATTTTAGTAGTTTTCTTTAGCTATGCAGAAGCTTTTTAATTTGATAAGGTCCCATTTGTTTATTCTTTCCTTTATGTCCCTTGCTTTAGGGGACATATCCATGAAAATATTGCTGCGTGGAGTATTTGAGATTTTCCTGCCAATGTTTTCCTCTAGGATTTTTATGGTGCCCATCTTGAGTTTATTTTTGTGTATGTTGTAAGTTGGTGATCGAGTTTTATTTTTTTACATGTAGCTGTCCAAATCTCCCAACATCATTTGAAGAGGGTATTTTTGTCCACTTTATGTTTCTGTCCCCTTTCTCAAACATTAATTGACCATAGAGACTTGGGTTTATTTCTGGGCTTTCTGTTCTGTTCCACTGGTCTATGTGTCTGTTCTTATGCTAGTACCAGGATGTTTTGATTACAGTGGCCTTGTAATACAGTTTGATATCAGGTATTTTAATCCCTCTTACTTTGTTCATCTTCTTCAAAATTGCTGCAGCTATGCGGGGTCATTTATTGTTCCTTATAAATTTCTGAAATGTCTGTTCTATATGTGTGAAAGATGTCATTGGTGTTTTGATAAGGATTGTGTTGAATCTGTAATTGCTTTGGGTGGTATGGACATTTTGATTATGTTAATTCTTCCAATCCTTGAGAATGGTACACACTTCCAATTGTTTGTGTCTTCCTTAATTTCTTTCTTCAGTGTTGTATAGTTTCCTAAGTACAAGTCTCTTATATCCTTGGTTAGCTTTATTCCTAGGTATTTTATTTTTCTTGTTGCTATAGCACATGGGATTTGTTCCTGATTTGTGTCTCTAATATTTCATTGTTGGTATACAAAAATGCCTTCAATTTCTGAATATTGACTTTCTGTATTCTGCTGTATTCAGTATTGTGCTGTTTTGCCAAATTCACTTATTAGGTCAAATAGTTTTTTGGTGGAGTCTATAGGATTTTCTATGTACACTATCATGTCATCTGCAAACAGACAATTTTACTTCCTCCTTTCCAATTTGGATTCCTTTTATTTATTTTTCTTATCTGATTGCCATGATTAGGCTTCCAATACTATGTTGAACAGGAGTGGTGAAAGTGGGCATCCTTGTCTTGTTCCTTATCTTACTGGGAAAGCTCAAAGTTTTTGCCCATTGAGTATGATGTTGGCTGCAGGTCTCTTGTATATGGCCTTTATTTCATTGTAGAATACTCCCTCTATTCCCACTTTGCTAAGTGTTTTTATCATAAATGGGTGCTGTACCTTATCAAATGCTTTTTCTGCATCTATTGATATGATCATGTGATTTTTTCCTTTGCTTTTGTTTATGTGATGTATTGCATTTATTGATTTGTGAATATTGTATCATCCTGGCACTCCTTGGATGAATCCCACTTGGTCATGGTGTGTGATCTTTTTAACATATTGCTGGACAAGGTTTGCCAATATTTTTTTTGAGGATTTTAGTGTCTATGTTCATTAGCAATATTGGCCTGAAATTTTCTTTCTTTGTTATGTCTTTATCTGATTCAGGGATTACAACGATGGTGGCTTCATAAAAAGCATTTGGGAGTCTTCCACTTTCTTGAATTTTCTGGAATAATCTGTAAAGGATAGGGTTAGCTCAACCTTAAATGTTTTGCAAAATTCTCCTGTGAAACCATCTGGTCCAGGGCCTTTGTGTGCCAGGAGTTTTCTGATTACTGCTTCAATTTCATCAGCTGTTATTGGTCTGTTCAGACTTTCTGCTTCTTCATTCAGTCTTGGAAGATGATATTTTTCTAGCAATTTGTCCATTTCACCCAGGTTTTCATATTTCTTGGCATATAATTCTTTGTAGTAATTCCTTACAATCCTTTGTATTTCTGTGGTATCAGTTTTAGTTTCTCCTCTTTAATTTCTGATTGTGTTTATTTGGGTCTGCTCTCTTTTTTCTTGATGAGTTTCCTTAAAGGCTTGTCAATTTTGTTTATCTTTTCAAAGAACCAGCTCTTGAATTTATTGATCCTTACAATCATTTCCTCAGTCTCTACATCATTTAATTGTGCTCTGATCTTGGTTATTTCCTTCCTTCTACTTGCTCCGGGTTGTCTTTGTTGTTGTTTCTCAACTTCTTGTAGGCATAGGGTTACGTTGTTTATTTGAAATGTTTCTATCTTTTTTAGGTAAGCCTGTATCACTATGAACTTCCCTCTCAGGACTGCCTTTGCTATGTCCCATCAGTTTTGGATTGCTGTGAGTTCATTTTCACTTGTTTCCAAAAACTTTTTGATTTCTTCCTTAATCTCATTCTTGACCCATTCATTGTTTAATAGCATCTATTCAATCTCCATGAGTTTGAGTGTTTTGGGTTTTTTTTTCCCTTGTGGTTGGTTTCTAGTTTCAGTCCCTTGTGATCAGAGAAAATGCTGGATATAATTTCAATTTTCTTGAATTTGTTGAGGCTTGTTTTGTGTCCTATCATGTGGTCTGTCTTTGAAAATATTTCATGTATATTTGAAAAGAATGTGTATTTTGCTTCTTTGGGATGAAAGGCTCTCTATATATATCAGTTAAGTCCATTTGATCTAGGGCACTGTTCAATGCCAAAATATCTTTGTTGATATTTTGTTTGCAAGATCTATTCATTTTTGACAATGGGGTGCTAAAATCCCCTGCTATAATTGTGTTGCTGTCAATATCTTTCTTGAATTCCTGCAAGATTTTCTTTATCTATTTGGGTGTTCCTATGTTGGGGGCATATATATTTACAATGTTTTTCATCTTGATGGATTATTCTCTTGGGTATTATGAAGTGACATTCTGAGTCTCTTTTAATGGTGTTTTTAAATCTTTTTTGTGTGATATAAGTATTGCTACCCCAGCTTCTTTTTTTATTTTCCTGAGATATTTGTTTCCAGCCCTTCACTAACAGTCTATGTAGGTCTTTTATTCTGAAGTTGGTCTCTTGTAGGCAGCATATGTGTGGGTCATGATTTCTTATCCATTCAGCTACTCTATGTCTTTTGATTGGATCATTTAACCCATTTACATTTAAAGTTATTGGTGATAGGTACTTACTCAGTGCCATTTTTTCATACTTGTGTTCCCCTCTCTCTCACTGTTTTTCTTCCTGTTCTTAAAGCAGACCCTTTAACCCCTCTTGTAGAGCTGGTTTGGTGGAAGTATATTCCTTGAGGCTTCTTTAGTCTGGGAAATTTTTATTTGGCCTTCCATTTTAATTGAGAGCCTTGCTGTATAGAGTAGTTTTGGTTGCAGGCCTTTGGTTTTCATTACTTGGAATATTGCTCTCCAATCCCTTCTGGCTTGGAGCATTTTCATTGAGAAGTCAGCTGCTAGTCTTATCAGGATTCCCTTGTATGTTACTTCCTATTTCTCCCTTGCTGCCCTCAAGATTCTCTCTTTGTCTTGTAATTTTGTCATTTTAATTATGATGTGTCTTGAAGTGGGCCTCTTTGGGTTCCTCTTGATTGGGACTTTCTGTTTCCTGGATTTGTGTGACTTTTTGTCTCATCAAATTAGGGAAGTTTTCCATAATTACTTTTTCAAATAGGTTTTCTATCCCTTGCTCTTCTTCTTCTTCTCCTTCTAGTATCCCTATTGTATGGATATTATTATGTTTCATGTTGTTCTGCAGTGCCCTTAACCCCTCTTCATTCTTTCTGAATGTGTTTTCCTTTTCTTGCTCTTTCTGGGAGTTTTTTTTCCTACCTTGTCCTCCAGCTCACTGAGTCAATCCTCTGCCTCATCTAGCCTGCTTTTGATTCCTTCCAGTGTTCTTCAATTCTGAAATTGTATTCTTCATTTCCTCTTGACCCTTGTTGATAGTTTCTATTTCCTTTTTCATGTTGATATAGTTTTCCGTGAGTTCATTGTAGTTTCCCTGTAGTTTTTGGTAATTCTCTGTGAGCTCATTGACCTTCCTTATAACCATAATTTTGAACTCAATATCTGATAGTTGAGTTGCCTCTATTTCATTTAACACTCTTTCTGAGGCTTACTCCTTTCCTTTCATTTTTGTGATTGTTTCTTTGTCTTCCCACTGTTTCCAAGACTCTTCTTGTTAGCCTCTGCTTCTTAAGTTGATCTCTTCTGACTCCCTGGGTTTATGGTGTTAACTTCTATGGTAGAAGACTTGTGAGATTCAGTAGTGCAGTCTTCTTGATCTCCTGAACTCAATGGTCTTGGGCTATCATTTATGTTGGCTCTCTGGATGTCTTTGGGTTTTGATTGTTGTTGGGTAATTCTTTGGTGGGTCCTTCCCTCCAGCTGGTTAACTGAGGGTCACTCCATACACCATGTCTTGTATTCTGTTGCACAGGTATGGACAGGTTGTGTTTAAGTTGGTTCTTCTGTGTGTACAAAGTTTTGAGCTTCTCTCTTGCTATTGTTCAATTGTTCGTTCTGGGTAATTTCTCCAACATTTAGTTGTATTTGCAGATCAGTCCTGGATGGAGGTTAGTGTGGCTTCCACTCCCTCCTTCACCTTCTTCTGCTGTTATCTGTTGGTGGTTCCTTTGTTGGTGGGTTTCCTCTTCCAGCAGGTATACTTGTGTTCACAGTTCCCACCTCCTCTTTTGTGTGATCAGTTGGAGGAGGAAGGCGAAGTGGATTAAGACAGCAGGAGTGTATTCTATGCTATTTAAAGTACCAACCGTAGAGAAGAGATAGGAGATCCTTTGGATATGTATAGTGTTAACTATGATATTTTACCCAACTAGCCACTTTTTAGAAAGGGTGGAAAAAAGATAAGACTCTTGTTAGGGGGAAGGATTGTGAGTTGGATCTAGAAAGCCATGAGCTTGTGGGAGGTCAGATTATGTGACAAAGTAAGGGTAAAGGAGAGAAAATAGGTATAGTATGTGAGAGAATAGAGTTAACCACAACAATAATAAAGCTCTAGAAACAGTGAAGTGAGCTAAGATCTGGGAGGGGTGCTGTGTAGTATTTACAATTGTATGGAACAGCAATTATTTAAAATAGTAATGAAGCAACAATCATATGACAGAATCTATGTGATCTGAATGATAAGAATAGAAAGTACATGACAGAGTAGTGTGCTACTGGGACACAAGTGAAGGGAAAGAAGAAAAATTAAAAATATACCATTACAGAGAGAACAAGAAAAAATAAGTCAAACAATGCAATTTAACAAACAGAGCAAAGAAGATTAAATAGAAAATGTGAAGTAAAGAAATACTGATAAAATAAAAGATGTAAAATTAATGAAAAAATAATAATGCAAATATAAAATAACTTGCAAGTTCTCTGGAATAGCAAAGTGAAACTTGTCTTACTGCTCAGTTGTTGGGATGATCCCTCTTTGGGTCTAACTCTGGTCCTTTCACAGCTCCAGTTTTTATTGTCTCACTCATGGGAATTTAAGAAAAGAAATGAAGGAAGATGCAGGGGAAATATCCTCCTGCTGGCTTTAAATTGGCCAATCCGGTTCTGCTGGTCTTCCAGGCTGCAGTAAGTTAAGCAAGGATTGGTTTCACTCTTCTCCCTTCCTGTGGTTTTTGTGGGGATGGGGGCCACCTCTGAGCCACACTCTTTGCAGTTGCCCAGCCTCCAGCCCAGTTCCTCAGTTTGTTGCCAAGCCAACAGTGCCCTTCTGCACCTGGCCTATGCCTTCAGTCCACCAGTTGTGCTGTTTTTGAGGTGCACCAATTAGGGGCAACTCACATACCACCTTCTCACTCTTTGCTGTCCTAGATACTAGGGACTTGCGGAGTCTCTTCAGGGTAGTTCAGCTCCCCCAGTGAGTTAAGTCTTTCGGGAGATTGCTGACTCCCAGAGCCCTGCTGCTATCCTCTGCAGGTGGCAAGAGGGGGGAGTGCAGGGGGGGAGTCTCTGCCTTCCTCTTAGTGAGCCATTCAGCCCACAGGGTCCAGCACCACTGTGGCCATGGAGGCTGACACAGGTGTTGGCCTCATCTGCTGCTGTGGCCAGGGTGGTGGGGTTGGGCATGTGCTGTCCCTGGAGCTTCAGGGGTGAACATCTGGCCTCCACTGCTGTGGCAGTAGCCGCAGGAGTGTGGGGGATGACTGCATTGGTGGCACACCAGTGGGGTTGTAGATGCAGTTGGGCACCCTCCAACCTGTGGCTGAGGATAGGGCAGAGGTGCAGCCAGGGTCCTGGCAGCAGAGGTGGGTCTACGGTGGAGGCTGTGAAGACTGTATGGGTGCAGCCAGGGGTGGTGGGGACAGCTGCTGTGGGAGAATTCCCTAAACAGCCACCATGTGCCTCTTTTTTTTTCTTTTTGAAAAATTCCTCCTGTTGAAGCCTGCCACTCCAAACAAGCACCTGGCCTCTCTCACAGTTCAACTCTCCAACCAGACCAGAGACTATCTGGGTCAGGGTCTGTCACAGCCCAACTCTTCCCAGCCAGCGTCCACAGTCTCAGTGGCTGCATACCACCCCAGTGTGTTTGCCACTTCATCCTATTCTCCTCAATGACTTCAAGCATCCAGACTCATCCTGGTGCTGTTCACATCTTCCTGCTTGGCCAGGGAGGGAGCTGTTCACCTGGCTCTCTCCCAAGTATCCTGTGGCAGACCCAGCAGGTGCTGGGCCTGGGGCTATAGCTGCCCTGGTCCCCGTGCTGGTCCCAGGGACCTTATTGTCCCAAAGCACTCTCCTTACCATGTGATTTTTCAATGTCTCTACAGTTTGGGCCTCCAACCTTCATATATGCTGGGATACCATTGGCGTTGGCTGTTCAGTCTTCCTCAGAAGATCAGCTAGGTGTTCCACCCATGTGCAGGGGGAAGTGGACTCCACTCCCACCTATCTCACTGCCATCTTAGTTCAACCTTATATGGTGCACATTTTAAAAAGAAACCCACACTCTCACACCATATTTTTGGAAGTGTAAATTGAGGAAACACCTTTGGAGGGCAATTTGAAATGTGCTTATATTCCCTTTGACAAAGCAATTTGAATCTAATACTTTCTCCTACAGATTGCTTCACATGTATATGCAAAAACATATGGACAAAGATAGTCATTGCAAAGTGGAAGGTAAGAGCAAAATAATGGAAACAGCTTAAATTGTCATCAATAGGGACTTGGTTGAATAAATTATAGTATTTTCACACAATGGGATAAACTGCAGCTATAAAAATGAGACAGTTATTCTGTATATATTAATTTGGAACATTTTCTGAGATATGTAGATATGTCAGGAAAACAAGATCCAGAATAGTGTGCAATATACTACTATTTGTGTCAAGGAGGAGGCATGAGTGTAAATACTGCATATGTGTAAGTGTATGTTTGTCTGAAAACATTTGTAAGAAATGAGTAATCATGGTTTTCTCTGAAAAAAACTAGAAGTGGGAAACTGAGGCAGGGGATGGGGAAATGTTTACTTTTTATACATATCTTTATGTTTTGAATATTTTACTATATCATATATAAGTTATTCAAAAACTTGAAAATCCAACAAGTATTTAAAATTATATCAAATTTCATTATAAATTTTGACATGGCTGCAGGAAAAAATACTTGCTAGCAGACTAAATAGAGGTACTTAAAAATGTACCAAATCCCATTAAAATTGAATATAAAAAGGAAATTAGAGTTTCTGATAAAACTAATGATGAGTAAAAAGAAGGTGGAAATAGAGAAACAAGGAAGCTAGGATGCTTTTTTTGCTGGGCACATTAGCTTCAAATTGTGAGAGAAAAATGATGACAGATTTTCTGAACAGGAGACAAGCCTGAAAGGCATTTATTTTCCACCAGCTCCTTCTGCTGCTCCTGGGGAGCTCACACCCTGAAGTTACCTGAAGTTTATTAAGCTTCTGTCAATAAACAGTGCTGTCTGACCAACGATGGAAGGAGAATCAGCAAAATGAGAAAACATTCCATTCAGAATGTTAATGGAATAAAAATACTAGGATAAAAATACTTTATCAATCAAATTTTTATGTAATAAGCTGTAAATGTCTATCTATGAAAGAAACTTCACTTTCATTACTTGTAAGTTTGTAGAACAATATAGGCAATAAATAAGTACATTCAATAAAATATGCCCTGACCAAGGTGGCTCAGTTGGTTGGGTATAGTGCTGCAAAGAAAGAGGTTACCAGTTTGATCCCCAGTCAGAGCACATGCCTGGGTTGCAATTTTGTTTCCCAGTCAGGGTGCATGTGAGAAGCAACCAATAATTGTTTCTCTCTCATGTTGAAGTTCCTCTCCTTCTCTTTCTCTGTCCCTTCCTCTCTCATAAATAAATAAATAAATAAATAAATAAATAAATAAATAAATAAATAAAATAGGTTGTGAGTGGGTCACCCCTGAGCAGCTTCACAAAGTGTTATAGCTCAGAGGAAGAACATCTAAGTCACAGTGAGTACTTTATAAATTTTGTTTAGAGATACACAATCTAAATTTATAGCCATTGTTTTGTATTCATAAATATCAGAAGCTTTGTTAGCACCTCATTTTCATTCTTAAAAAACATATTCTTTAATGGTCCTGGTTAAAGTCCTTAATGCATCAAGAGAGAATTTTTTAATTAGACATGGAAAACTGGCACTTTGTTTTCCCTTTCTGGCCAGTTTGAGCAAACATAAGCTGATAAGCTAAAAGGCCTAGTGAGGACAGTAGCCATCAGGTGAAGAAGCAAATCAGCAGGCTGAGGACAGACTCCAAACATCTGATTGGTCCGGTAATGAAATACCAGTGATAAAAGTCACTTCTTAGCTTAATAATTGCCTTCATCAAAGTTTACACAAACTCCACAAATTGTTTGATGTTTCCTTGGGCAGACCCATTCTGGTAGAACCTAATTGACTATAAATACAACTTAGGAAAAAATTGAGAGTGGCACTTTGAAGAACTGAACTGGGGCCAAAGACTAACCACATTTTCTATGGAAGAAACACAGGAGAGAAGAAAAGGAAGTATAAGAAGAAATGAAGAGAGGATACATCAGAGAAGAAAAAGAGTCCCTCTAGAGGATCAAACTCTTTTGCTTCCTACCTATCTCACCACTCTGACTAGGCCAGCTCCTCGGTTACCCCCGGACTCAAAGCCCACTTCCATTTACCCAATAAAAGCCATTTTCTCCCATTTCCCTCTCCACTTGAACGTGCCTCTGCCCTGCTCTTGAACAAACCTTCTCACCCAAACTCTTAGTCATTTATTTAACATCCATGCACATGGGGGCTATAATGTGTGATTCAACCTCAAGCTCACAATGGACTAAAAGTTTTGTAGCTCTTGAGTCTAAAGCTTGAACCTAACAAAGTAGGGCAGACTTCAACATAGTCTGTCTTTACCCAAAGATCTTACCTATTCTGCAAATTACCTTCACTTACACTAGCTACTCAACTGAAGTATCTCCTCCTATTTCAGTTATTGTTATTTCTGTTCACAGATTTTCTGCTGCCAAAACACTTGTTGTCTGGTATTTGTATTGCTTCCAGTGATTCAACTAGGAAATGCTTTACCTATGATGTAGAGAGTTAGAAATGGTTTCACAAAACTCTCTCAGCCCTATAGTTGTATAAATCTATAATTTTGCACATTGGGGTAACCAAAAATCAGCATGGAGCCTTAGTAAATTAATCATTTATTGATTCAACAAAATAGTTACTGAATGTTAACTATATATCAGGAGCTGTACAGGACCTTAAGAATAAAAACATAAATACGACATAGATCTGCATTAAAATTGCAAAAACATTGAACATGAGTGGCAAGTTGAGTGGAAGCGAGGGGTAGAGAAAGCAAGTCACAAAAATAAACAAGTAACATAGGTGACCATTGCTATGGCAGAGATGTGCCTTTGATGGTAAAGTAGCACAAAGAAAGGAAAATTGAGGTTCAGGGCCAGAGGAGAGTTTTGGGAGCAGGTAGATGCTAAGAGAAATCATGTAGGACATACGTGAGTCTTTATCACAGAAGGGAGAACAGGTAACACAGCATTCAGAAGGATGGCCTGCTCTAGAGAGAACACAACAGTGGGACCTGTATGTCCACTGTTTTGCTCCAGTTTTAACATAAAGTCTGATGTATCATGTGCTATCAGTGGATACTTGTTGAGTGAATAAATGTATGATGAATAATGCAATTGTTCTATACATCTGTAATGAGTGAGGGGAAGGGGAACATCACAGGATGAGGTTTTAGTGGTAGGAAGGCTGTAAAGAGCCTTCCTACTTGGAATGGAGATTATAGTTTATTCTATAGGAAACAAGAAGCTATGAAGAATTATCTGAAGAAACAGACATAGAAACATTTATCATCACTTTGCCCGAGTGTTAGATGCTGTATGAGCCAGTGCCTGTTCCTACATCAGTCCACAGGATACTTGTAAGAGCATCTGGATGCAGCCCTTGGGCATAACAATACTGGCACATTCTTCTTTGATAGAAGCTTTCCATAGGAAGTTCAAAAGAATGAGGATCAAGAAGTATGGGTTAGTACCACTGGGATAAGGACATATTCTTGATATAATCCTCACATTTTGGGAATGAAGATGTGTTGGATTTGTGATTTTACCTTAACTTGCAACCTAATAAATTAGCTTATTCTTGTGCCATGGATGTTCAGAGAAAGCACAAGTTTCCTGGGTCATAGACAATAAACTATGACTCACAGCATAGCAAGCAGCATTTGCACCACATGTTTTCAATGGTTGCCTTGCCCTTCTAAGTCTCATGGGTATGAAGCTACATGAACCCTGATGGATATTGTGCACACAGCATATTTGTATCACAGCTAAAGAACACGAGCTCGGGGACTCCACTGCTTTTAAACAGTAAGCAAACCTGCCTACTCTATGTCTGGGGAGAGATGTTACCTTATGTCTAAGTTTGCCAGCCTCAAACACAGCCCTAAGAACTGGCCCAGGTAAAAAGCCACCAGAGCTTAATGCCTAGCAGGATAGCTCAAAAGCTCAAAGGACCTAAGAATGGCTATCTTTCTTGATCAAATTTATAATATTATAAAATATTCCTGGGGAAAAACCACTTAATATGTGTTTGGGGTTTCTCTTATGCCCTCCTGGCTTTGCCATTCCAGAATGCTCCTCTCTCCAGTGACAGTGGAGAGTGAGTGCTCCTCTCTCCAGTGACTATATTATAGTCATAGTCCCAGGCTAAATCTGAGGGAGCAGCACAGACTGTTGCTGTATTTTGTATTCCTTGACTTAGTAATGGTAATGATTTAATAACATACCATATTGATGAGACACTGCACTAGTGCTTTACAGGAATCATCTTATTTAACCTTCACAACCCTATGTGATGAATTTTATTAATTATTATTCTCATTTTACAAGTGAGGTAAGTGAAGTACAGAAAAGTTAAGTACATGTCTAAGGTCACTTACCTTACAAAGCTAGATTTTTAATGCAGATCTGACTAACTTCAGAGCCCATTCATTGTTGGGAAAATGTTCTAAAATACCAAATTACTATTTCAGGACCTGTAAGCACATGTTTATAGTTCTATTAATTTAAATAATTTAATGATCTAAAAAAAACCTTCTTCCTTTTAGGTAACCAAGGTAGTCCTGAGATGTATTCATAGGTTCATGGGTTTGCCACACAGGAATTGCAAGTCAGGTTCTCATGTTAGCAAACTCCAGTAAGTTTGTCAATGTAAGAAATGTCCAAATGTATAGAGAATTTTTGTAAGAGTTTATTTGAACCAAACAGAGCACACCTGGAAGCAAAATCTCAATAGGCTGAGAAAAAAATGCTTTTGATAATGACAGTTTTGCAATTTCTTTTATGCATTGTGATTAAGGAGGAAATGCAAGGAAAATGACATGAAGATGGGGATTCAATTACAAAATTGTTAAGATTATGCCCTCTCTTGAGGGTGGCCTTACTTTAGAAAGAGAGCTCTGAAAGGGGACATTTCAAAGGTGTGTTAACCTAGATGCACAAGAACAATGGACAGGGCTTACCTGAGGCAAAGATAAGCATTTTACTAAAAAGTGTATGCCTGGGGCATGACTACTTATTATGACCTGCCCAGTTAGAAATTATGATCACAGAACCCCTTTTTTGTCCACAAATTGAATAGAAATTCTCAGAGTGGATAGGTAAGAGCCATGAGCAGATGAGAAAGAAACAGGGAAGAGGGGGGTTACTCTTCATTCTCCCAGTCTAAGAGCAAGAATTGTTAGAAGCTAGGAGTTTGCCATCCCAAAATATGCCTCTTTGGAATATTATCTTAAGCTGGCTATTGTTAAAAAAAAAAAAAACTCAGAAAAAAAAAAACAACTTTTAACCTTACTGTGTAAAGAGTTTAAAGTACAAGACCTTCTCCAGGAAGGGAGATACATCACAGGTACTATAGTTTTATCTGAAAGTGTGTGATTGGGAGAAACCTAGCAAAGCTCATTCAGTCAAAGTCTTCCCTGTCTCTCATTGTTTCAAGATGTTCCAACAAATATTTATTTACCAAACATTAACTCTTTCCATCCCCTTGTAAATTGCCTTACTTCCCACTTGAAGTCCTAGACCTCAATTTCTTCTCCTTAGTCCAGAATGACGTATATACCTAATTTTGCCTTACTGTCTTGGGAATTTTGTTTCTGTGAATTCCCTGTGAACACATATTAAAACTTTATTTTCTCCCGTTAATCTGTGTCATGTTAATTTGATTATTAGTTCAGCCCAAAGAATTTAGAAAGGTAGAAGAAGATTAATTGTTCCTCCCCACACCCACAATAAGGATGAGCCTGACCAGAGGCAGGACTCACTCTCGAAGCTCACCTGTGAGTGGGGCCTGGCCTGAATCTCTGGGTCTCTCATGACACAGGGCCATTCCTCAAACAACTGTCCATGGAGTCACTGAGGATGAGAATCAGATTAACTATCAGTAAAATGGGCCATCATCACAATGAGAAAGTATGGATAGTAGCTCAGTGCTTCACTCTGGAAAAGTAAAGTAAGGGTGTTTGTAGAAGGTGCTCAGGTACAGAGTGAGACGGTATAAAATGTACCTTTGAGGGGTTCCAAAGCCATGTCCTGGGTTTCTGTCTAAGGGCAGTCTTGCAAGGCTGAACTGCCCTGCTTGAAGTGTAGGAACTTCAAACCCAGAAACACCACACTTAGCAAAATAAGAAGACCCAAACCAGGAAACCACCAACAAATAGGGAGTTTAAGGGAGATAGACTTCAGATGATTGAGTTTATTTGTCAAGGCCTTTAGTTTCCACACCCAATCCACACATTGACCATTATATACATCTGTGTTTAATAAGACTTTGTATCAAAGCATTTAGAAAGATGTACAAGGTATGCATCCTGGGCAGAGATGGCAGGCATTTGTCCACCTTCCTACAAGTACATGACGAGGTTACGTCTCAAGGAGATGATTTCAACAAAAACAGCTTCTCAAGAAAGTGTATAACTAAATCAAGTTTATGTGAGTACAGATAGAGCTGTTAAGCACTGAGGCATGTGAAGCTCAAAAACAACACTCATATATCTACAGATATCCAATCATGTGAATCTCTAGAAGGAACTTCCTCATTTTGTTGAACTGACCAAGATGCCATCCTTTGATTTCTTCTCCACCCCACTGTAATAGAAAAACAATTCTTGTCTGCATGTTTGATTCAATCTGCTTTAGAGTTCTCTGATTTCTTTTTTCATTTTTTAAAATATATTTATTGATTATGCTCTTTCAGTTCTCCCATTCCCCCCCTTTATTCCCCTCTGCACTACACACCCTCTCCCACCAGCATTTCCCCTCTTTAGTTCATGTCCATGGGTGGTACATACAAGTTCTTTGGCTTCTACATTTCCTAGATTATTCTTAACCTCTGCTGTCTATTTTCTACCTATCATTTATGCTACTTATTCTTTGTACCTTTTTCCCCTTTCTCCCCCTCCCACTCCTTCTATAATAACACTCCATGTGATCTCCATTTCTGTGATTCTGTTCCTGTTCTAATGTTTGCTTAGTTTGTTGTTTTGTTTTGTTTTTATTTTTGGGTTTTTGTTTTTTGTGTTTTATTTTTTTACATTTGGTTGTCAATGGCTGTAAGTTTGTTGTGATTTTATTGTTCATATTTTTTTATCTTCTTTTTCTTAGATAAGTCCCTTTAACATTTTGTATAATAAGGGCTGGGTGATGATGAACTCCTTTAACTTGACCTTATCTGGGAAGCACTTTATCTGCCCTTCTATTATAAATGACAGCTTTGATGGATAGAGCAATCTTGGATGTAGGTCCTTGCCTTTCATGACTTGAAAAACTCTTTCCAGCCCTTTCTTTCTTGTAAGGTCTCTTTTGAGAAATCAGCTAACAGTCTTACAGGAACTCCTTTCTAGGTAACTGTCTCCTTTTCTCTTGCTGCTTCGAGGATTCTTTCCTTAATTTTAACCTTGGGTGATGTTATCTTGATGTTCCTTGGTGTGTTCCTCCTTCGGTCCAACTTCTTTGGGACTCTCTGAGCTTCCTGGACTTCCTGGAAGCCTACTACCTTTGCCCACTTGGGAAAGTTCTTCATTATTTGTTCAAATAAGTTTTCACTTTCTTGCTCTTCCTGTTCTCCTTCTGGTACCCCTATGATTCAGATGTTGGAATGTTTAAAGATGTCCTGGAAGTTCCTAAGACTTTCCTCATTTTTTTTGAATTCTTGTTTCTTTATTCTGTTCTGGTTGAATGTTTCTTTCTTCCTTCTGCTCCAAACCATTTAAGTCCTGGTTTCCTTCCCATCACTGTTGGTTCCCTGTACATTTTTCTTTATTTCACATAATGCAAGCTTCATTGCTGCCTGGGTCTTTTTTGTGCTGTTGAAGTACCCAGTGAGCTCCTGGAGCATCCTGATAACCAGTGTTTTGAACTGCGCTTGTGATAGGTTGGTCATATCTTCATTGCTTAGTTGCATTTTTTCTGGAGCTTTGTTCTTTCATTTGGGCCATTTCTTTCTTTCTTTCTTTTTTTTTTTGTCTCATTACACATGTTAAGGGGTGGAGGCTTAGGTTTTCGCCAAGGCAGGGCAACCCACAACGCTGTGTCATGATGATGTTGGTCTGGATAAATGTTTCTTCTTTAACTCCTTGGATGTCTTACTTCTATACAGTTAGATTTTCCATCAGTTCTAGTTGTTGTTTGTTTTTAAATTTCTGTTGACTTTCTTTTGGTTGTGCAAGGAGACATAGTATGTCTACCTACCTCCATCTTGGCTGGAATTCTACTCATTGGTGATTTCTTATCTTTTCTTTTTTTGGGGGGTGGGGTGGGGTAAATAATGCCAAGAAGCAATATTTATTTCCATTTTAAAATCACACTTACCTTCTTTTTTCTTTTTTAAAGTGTATTTTATTAATTATGCTATTACAGTTGTCCCATTTTTTTACCCTTTGCCTCCCCCCACCCAGTACCCACCTTTCCTCCAGCATTTCCCCTCCTTTAGTTTATTACTTGGGTCCTGCATGTGGTTCTTTGGCTTCTCCATTTCCTATACTACTCTTAACCTCTCCCTGTCATTTTTGTACCTACAAATTATACTTCTTATTTCCTGTACCTTTTCCCACTTCCCCCTCATAACTCTCAATATAATCTCCATTTCTTTTTTAAATTTATTTTTATTATTGTTCAAGTACAGTTGTCTCCATGTTCACCCCACCACACTGCCCCCCACCCCAACCATCCCCACCTCCCACCCTCGATCCTACCCCCTTTTGGCTTTGTCCATGTGTCCCTTGTACATGTTCCTTGATGGATGGACCTTCCCCTATTTTTCTCCATTATCTCTCTCCCCCATTTCATCTGGTTACTGTCAGTTTGTTCTTTATTTCAATGTCTCTGGTTATATTTCACTTGCTCATTTGTTTTGTTGATTATGTTCCATTTATAGATGAGATTATATGGTATTTGTTTTCACTGCCTGGCATATTTTACTCAGAATAATGCTCTCCAATTCCATCCATGCTGTTGTGATGGGTAGGAGCTCCTTCTTTCTTTCTCCTGCATAGTATTCCATTGTGTAAATGTACCATTTTTTTTAATCCACTCATTTACTGGTGGGCACTTAGATTGTTTCCAGTACTTGGCTACTGTAAATTGCACTGCTATGAACACTGTGATGCATAGGTTCTTTTGAATTGGTGTTTCAGGAATCTGCAAACATAATATCAGCAGTGGTATTGCTGGATCAAAAGGCAGTTCCATTTTTAGTTTTTTGAGGAAATTCCATACCGTTTTCCACAGTGGCTGCACCAGTCTGCATTGCCACCAGTAGCACACTATGGTTCCCTTTTCTCCACAAGCTCTCCAGCACTTGTTGTTTGTTGATTTTGTTATGTTGGCCAGTTTGACTGGTATGACGTGGTATCTCCTTGTAGTTTTAATTTCATCTCTCTGATGGCTGGTGATACTGAACATCCTTTCATCTGTCTCCAGGCCCTCTGTATGTCTTCCATGGAGAAATGTGTGTTCAGGTCCTTTGTCCATTTTTTAAATTGGGTTGTTTTTCTTCCTGGAGTTGTGTAAGTTCTCTATATATATGTTGGAGAGCAAACCCTTGTCCAAGGTATCATTTGCAAATACGTTTTCCTATATGGTTGGTTCCCTTTTAATTTTACTGCTGTTTTCTTTTCTCATGCAGAAGCTTTTCATTTTGATGAGATCCCATTTGTTTATTCTTTCTGTTATGTCCCTTGCTCTAGGGGACGTACCGGTGAAAATATTACTGTGTGGAATATCTGAGATTATCCTGCCTATCTTCTACTCTAGGACCTTTATGGTATCATGACATATTGAAGTCTTTTATCCACCTTGAGTTTATTTTTGTATATGGTGTAAGTTGGTGGTCGAGTTTCTTTTTTTTTTTTTTTTTTTTTTTTTTTTTTTTTTTTTTTTTTTTTTGCATGTAGCTGTCCAGATCTCCCAAAACCATTTGCTGAAGAGGCTATTTTTACTTCATTTTATGCTTCTGCCCATTTGTTGAATATTAATTGACCAGAGACTTGGGTTTATTTCTGGGCTCTCTATTCTGTTCCACTGGGCTATGTGTCTCTTTTTATGCCAGTACAAAACTGTTTTGGTTACTGTAGGCTTGTAATATAGTTCGAGTCAGGTATTGTGACCCTCTTACTTTGTTCTTCTTTCTCAAAATTGATGCACATATTTAGGGTCATTTATGGTTCCATACATTTTTTTTGAAATGTTTGTTCCATATCTGTGAAATGTGTCATTGATATTTTAATAGGGATTGCTTTGAATCTGTAAATTGCTTTGGATAGTATGGACACTTTAATGACGTTAATTCTTCTAATCCATGAACATGGTACATGCTTCCATTTATTTCTGTCTTCATTGATTTCTTTCTTCAGGATTGTATAGTTTTCTGAGTACAGTTCTTTTACCTTCTTAGTTAGGTTTATTCCTAGGTACTTTTTCTTGTTGCTATAGGAAATAGGATTTTTTCCCTCGTTTCCAATTCTAATATTTTGTTGGTGGTGTATAAAAGTGCCTTTAATTTCTGAATATTGACTTGAATCCTGCTGTTTTGCCAAATTCACATATTAGGTCAAATGGATTTTAGTGGAGTCCATAGGGTTTTCTATGTACACTGTTATATCATCTGTAAACAGTGACAGTTTTACTTCCTCCTTTCCAATTTGAATGCCTTTTATTTCTTTTTCTTGTCTGATCTCTGCGACTAGGACATCCAATACTATGTTGAATAGAAGTGGTGAAAGCAGACACTCTTGTCTTGTTCCTTATCTTGGTGGGAAATTAATTATTTAATTATTTAATTATTGCCCATTCAGTATGATGTTGGCTGTTGGTTTCTCATATATGGCCTTTTTATATTGAGGAATGCTCCCTCTACTCTCTTTGCTGAGTGTTTTTTATCATAAATGGGTACTTTAACTTATCATATGCTTTTCCTGCATCTATTTATATGATGATCTGATTTTTGTCTTTCCTTTTGTTTTTATGATGCATTACATTTATTGATTTGTGAATATTGTACCATCCTTGCATCACTGGGATGAATCCCACTTGATCACAGTGTATGATCTTTTGACCATATTGCTGGATGAGATTTGCCAATTTTTTTTTTTTTTTTTTGAGGATTTTGGCATCTATGTTCATCAGCAATATTGGCCTGTAGTTTTCTTTCTTTGTTGTATCGCTATCTGGTTTTGGGATTAGGATGATGCTAGCCTCATAAAAAGAGTTTGGGAGTCTTCCATCTTCTTGGATTTTTTGGAATAGTCTAAAAAGGATAGGCATTAGCTCTTCCTTAAATGCTTTGTAAAATTTTCCTGTGAAACCATCCAGTCCAGTGTTTTGTGTGCCAGGAGTTTTCTGATTACTGCTTCAATTCTGTCAGCTGTTATCAGTCTGTTCAGCCTTTCTGCTTCTTCTTGATTCATTTTGGGAAGGTTATATTTTCCTAGAAATTTGTCCATTTCACCCAAGTTTTCAAATTTCTTGACATATAGTTGCTCATAGTAATTTCCTACAGTCTTTTGTATTTCTTTGGTATCAGTGGTAATCTCTCCATTTTGGTTTTATTTATTTATTTGGTTCCTTTCTCCTTTTTTCTTGATGAGTCTGGTTAGAGGCTTGTTGGTGTTGTTTATCTTTTCAAAGAAACTGCTCCTGGATTTATTGATACTTTGCTTTGTCTCTATATCATCTAGTTCTGCTCTGATCTTGGTTATCTCCTTCCTTCTTCTCACTCCGGGCTTTGTTGTTGTTCCTCCAGTTCTTGTAGATGTAGGGATAGGTTGTTTATTTGATATATTTCTACCTTCTTTAGGTAGGCCTGTATAAACTTCCCTCTCAGGACTGCCTTCAGTGTGTCTCATAGTTTTTGGACTGTTGTGTGTTCATTTTCATTTGTTTCCAGAAACTTTTTTATTTCTTCCTTGATCTCATTATTAGCTAATTCATTGTTTAATACCATTCTATTAAGTCTTCATGAGTTTGAATGCTTTTGAGTTTTTTCCTAGAGGCTAGTTTCTAGTTTCAAGCCTTGTTGTCCAAGAAAATGCTTGATAAGATTTCAATTTTCTTGAATTCGTTGAGGCTTTTTTTGTGTCCTATCATGTAGTCTATCTTTGAAAATGTTGCATGTACATTTGAAAAGAATGTGTATTTTGTTTCTTTGGGATGATAGGATATATGCCTATATGTGCATGTATGATATATAATCTGTAATCTGTTAAGTCCATTTGATCTAGGGCATTGTTTGATGCTGCAATATCTTTGTTGATATTTTGTTTGGAAGATCTATTCTTTTTTGATAGTGGAGTGTTAAAATACCCTAGTATAAGTGTGTTGCTGTCTGTATCTTTCTTGAATCCTCCAAGATTTTCCTTATGTATTTGTGTGCTTTTCTGTTGTGTTCATGTATGTTCACATTTATGTCTTTCTTGATGGATTCTTCCCTTGAGTATTATGAAGTGTCCTTCAGTGTCTCTTTTTATGTCTTTGGTTTTGAAGTCTACTTTATCTGATACAAGTATTGCTACCCCAACTTTTTTTCCTGTCCATTTGCTTGGAATAGTTTTTCCCACCCTTCATGTTCAGTCTGTCTAGGTCTTTTTTTCTGAGATGGGTCTCTTGTAGACTGCATATCTATTCTTATCCACTCAACTACTCTATGTCTTTTGATTGGAACATGTAATCCATTAACATTTAAAGTTATTATTGATAAGTACTTATTCATTTTTCCTCCTTTGTATGTGTGTTTCTCTCTCACTCTTTTTTTTACTCACTAGATGATAGGTTTATTACAAAGGATATTAAAGGATACAATTAACAGCTAGATGAAAAGAAACATAAGACGAGGTCCCTAAACAAAGGAGCTGTTTCTGTCCTTGTGAAATTTAGGGGCCATCACCATTCACCAACCCAGAAACTCTCCTAACCTTCTCCTTTGGATTTTTCCTTTTTAAAAAAATTTTTTAAATTGAAGTTCAAATACAGTTCGAACTACTGTATTATCCCACCACCACTTTCCCCCACTCTACCCACACCCATCTCCCACCCTCAATCCCACCCCCCTTGGCTGTGTCCATGGGACCCTCATTCATGTTCATTTACACCCCTTTCCCACCTTATTTTCTTCTCCCCTCCCCTCTGATTACTGTCAGTTTGTTGTCCATTTCAATGCCTCTGGCTATAGTTTGCTTGCCAATTTGTTTTGTTAATTGGGTTCCACTTATAGGTGAGATCATATGGTATTTCCCTTTCACTGCTTGGCTTATGTCACTTAGCATAATATTGTCCAATTGCATCCAAGTTGTCGCAAAGGGTAAGAGCTCCTTCTTTCCTTCTACTGTGCAGTATTCCATTGTGTAAATGTACCATATTTTATTGATCCACTCATCATTGACCGATGAGCACCTAGGCTGTGCCCAGCTCTTGGCTATTGTAAACTGTGCTGCTATGAACATTGCCATGCATAGGTTCTTTTGAATTAGTGTTTCAGGGTTCTTAGGGTATAAACCCAGCAGTTGAATTGCTGGGTCAAAAGGCAATTCCATTTTTAGTTTCTTAAAGAAATACCATACTGTTTTCAACAGAGGCTGCACCAGTTTGCATTCCCACCAACAGTGCACTGGGGTTCCCTTTACTCCACAACCCCCCTCGCACTTGTTTGCTGATTTGTTCATGATGGCCATTCTCACTGGTGTGAAGTAGTATCTCATTGTGGTTTTAATTTGCATCTCTCTGATGGTTAGTGATGCTGAGCATCCTTTCATATGTCTCTGGGCCCTCTGTATGTCCTCCTTCAAGAAGTGTCAGTCCAGTCCTTTGCCTATTTTTAAATTGGGTTGTTTGTTTTACTAGAGTGGATTCATGTGAGTTCTTTATATATTTTGGAGATCAAACCCTTGTCTGAGGTATCATGGGTAAATATGTTTTCCCATAGAGTTGGTTCCCTTTTCATTTTGCTAATTTTTCTTTAGCCATGCAGGAGCTTTTTATTTTGATGAAGTCCCATTTGTTTATTCTTTCTTTTATGTCCCTTGCTCTAGGGGACATATTGCTGAAAATATTAATGCATGGAATATCTGAGATTTTCCTGCCTATCTTCTACTCTAAGACCTTTATGGTATCATGACATATTGAAGTCTTTTATCCACCTTGAGTTTATTTTTGTGTATGGTGTAAGCTGGTGGTCAAGTTTCATCTTTTTTTTTTTTTTCGCATATAGCTGTCCAGATCTCCCAAAACCATTTGCTGAAGAGGCTATTTTTACTTCATTTTATGCTTCTGCCCATTTGTTGAATATTAATTGACCATAGAGACTTGGGTTTGTTTCTGGGCTCTCTTTTCTGTTCCATTGATCTATATGTCTGTTCTAATGCCATTACCAGGCTGTATTGATTACCATGGTGTTGGAATATAGTTTGATGTCAGGTATGGCAATCCCACCTACTTTGTTATTCTTTCTCAGAATTGCTGCAGCTATTTGGGGTCATTTATAGTTCTATATAAACTTTTGAAGTGTATGTTCTATATCTGTGAACTATGTCATTGTTATTTTAATAAGGATTGCATTGGATCTGTAACTTGCCTTGGGTAGTATGGACACTTTAATGATGTTAATTCTTCCAGTCCATGAACATGGTATATGCTTCCATTTGTTTGTGTCTTCCTTAATTTCTTTCCTCAGTATTGTTTAGTTTTCTGAGTACATGTCTTTTACCTCCTTAGGTTTATTTCAAGCTATTTCATTTTTCTTGCTGCTCTAGTGAATGGGATATTTTTCTGATTTCTGTTTCTGATATTTCTTTCTTTTTTTTTTTACAATGATAAACTTTATAATTTCCATATTCCATCTCAGACTTGGTTTACACACATAGGAGAGTTTTGCATAATTGACAACTGCATGTATTATTTCTTTTTTTTATGCTTTTAAAAATATCTTTTTATTTTTATTTTATTTTTTTATTTTTTTTTTTTATTTTTCAATTACAGTTGACATTCAACATTATTTCAAGTGTACAGCATGGTGGTTAGACAATCATATACATTAAAAAGTGATCCCCCAATATTTCAAGTACCAACCTAGCACTATCTATAGTTACTACAATATTATTAAATTCCCTATGCTGTGCTTTTTATCCCCATGACTATTTTTTTAAATTAAATTTTAATTGTTGTTCTTATACAGTTTTCTGTTTCTTACTCCCATCCCGTCCCTCCGCCCCAGCCCTCCCCAGCTCCCTTCCCTTTCCACCCCCCCCCCCCAGCTTTTGTCCATATGTCTTTCATACTTGTTGCTCTAATCCCTTCCCCTTTTCCCTGGATATTCCTATCCCTCTCCTCTCTTGTTCTCAATTTCAGTGTCTTTGGTTATATTATGCTTGTTTGTTTGTTTTTTTGATTAGGTTCCTGTTAGAGGTGAGATCATATGGTATTTGTCTCTCACCTCCTG